>JAEMWC010000644.1:455000-517658 GCA_016490735.1 Pachyseris speciosa
ATAAATGTGAGGTTTTACTCAAATTATAGGCTGACTCGCCTTAGCAGAATAGGTACCAAGACTCTCCAGTCGTTGCTCCAACTCTTACATTTTGTATTTACTTGTTCAACCGCGCTCTGACATTCTGTGTGATCTCTAGAGATCAGAGTACTTATTGTAGCTATATACAGCTACTCTATAATCCGAAGTTAAATAAAGCAATGTATGTATGTAAGTACTCTAGTGTTCTTCTAACTCTGCCCACTACTAACCAACTACTAACTACCAACCGAATACAAGCTTGAACTCTCAGTCGAGTTAAGTACTCAATCTGTAGACTTGTTTGTGTTTACGGACCGTGGGGATATGAAGAACTCTAAGCGTTGCTCATTCAGGAATACCCAAATATACTAACGCGACCACACAAACGAACAACAACAACAACAATAACAACTTTTCTTTACACATGATAATATTACAGCGGAGCTGATGTGGTCGTGTTAAAAATATGTAGAAAAAAAGTGAAAAATTTCGGATCACGTCTACTCTGCACTTGTAGATGCTAGAGTTTTGCCGAAATCGAGCAAGGTACAGTATTACAGCCAACAGGTATAGTATTTTCAATTCTCCTGGGGGAAGGTAAGAAGTCACGAATGGAAATATTACGTCAGAACAGAAACTCGGGGCAGGGCAACTACGCGAGTGTCCTTACCAGTGTGTAGAACGAAAATAACAGTTTATTTTTCCTCGTTTATGAACGCAAAGTCAGTATTAATAGTAAACACTGTCATGATAGCTATTTGGAAACCACAAGATTGTAAGTTGCTCTCGCCATTTTCGCCATAAACACTTGAGTGACATAAGGTATCTAAGACTCTATGCACTATTGTAAAATTCATTAATAATTCATAAGACTAACGACCAATCTACGGGTAGTATTTGAGTCACATGTATAACCTCTCTAAACCCCAATAAAAATCATTAACTTTCATAAAAGTGTCCTGCTCCGCTAATTAGTCTGCATTAACTTTGATACAGATCTCAACTGATTAACATTACAAACACGACAAACACAATCTATTGTTTCATTTCACAAGTAACATAAAATATTCGCGTCCGACCTTTATGGGCTTTAAAACGGCTCGCCGCTTTAAATGCCCATAAAGGTCTCCCGCTCATATTTTGTGTATTACGAAAAACAACATTTAATTATTTAGTCATGATCAGTTCTTTGTGTAAAGTTATAGGTTGAGATATTGTATTTTGACGATGAAATCCGCGAGCTAGAAACCCAACACTATTTAGGACATGTGTCCCGTTTTCGCGAAAAGATCTGTTCAAAGACCAGTGCCTGGTTGTTAGAAAGCCGATTAACTTAATCCAGGATTAGCATAAACTTTGGTTGCAGTTTTTAACTTTTGGATGATAGTTTCTTTTGCTGCTTTTTGCTTTTCAGGATTGACTTCCTCTAATCTAAAATTTTGCAGAATATCAGCGTTAAAGAACGTTTGTGGATAGAGAAATACACTCCTGGGCCCGGTTGTTCAAAAGCCGATTAACCCTAATCCAAGATTAAGAATTAACCAAGGACTTTATTTCTCTATCCACAAACGTTGTTCAACGGTGATATTCTGCAGAATTTTAGATTAGAGGACGTCAATACTGAAAAGCAAAAAGCACCAAAAGAAACTTTTATCCAAAACTTAAAAACTGCAACCAAAGTTTACGCTAATCCTGGATTAAGTTAATCGGCTTTCGAACAACCGGGCCCTGGGTTAATTCTTAATCTCGGATTAGGGTTCATCGGCTTTCGAACAAACCGGCCCAGATGTCTAGAGAGTCGTACAAGAGTTATGTACTAGTTTGAAAGAAAATTTACCCCTCACGGAATGAATGCGATGCGTCAAAAGACAGAAATTAGAGACATGCGCAGTACGGACACGGGTAATGGCCGGTCAGGTCAACGAGAATGCTATGGGGACTTTGTTGTTTAATATCTTTTTAAAACGCGAAGTTTCAGCCACCGTCAAAAGCAAGGTTAAAGAATGGTATATGATCGAAATATCTACCGTTTTCTATTTCGATTTTTTTCCCCGAAGTTTATACAGTGCCTATTTTATTTACTTGAATGCGCACTGTTCGGTGCGTTGCTGGTTAAAAAAAATTTCGCGACGGTGAAGTTTAAGATCAGTCATTCAGTTTGTCAGTGGGTCAACTTTAGGAGTCCTGCGTTGTGTCCCTGTGAAGGTATTTCATTATTATTCACGCGCGCTCGAAGTCGTCAAGAATCGTCTCATGCTGGGTTGGAGAGCTGTTCGAATTGAGGGAAGACAACTGAAGAGTGCAGGCAAGGTACGGAATGAGTTTTTTCAAACCTTGATGACGTACTTAACACTAATAATGCAGTACAAAATACTTAAACTTAACACTTCTGAAATTGTTGTAATGGTAAACACAATAAAAATCGGAAACCAGTGAACCTTGAGCATTGTATATAGAATTTAGTTTTATGAACCAAATCGGTCACTGAGGTTCCACATTTTGTACTTTGGCAAAACAATGTGGCAATTTCGATTCATCAACTACTTGCTGCAACCTGCTCTTCATGGCTTACCAGTGTATATCATTACTGTTATTGTCATGCTCTTAGACAATTAAACTCAGAATGAAAAGCTTAAGCTTATGTAATTTCACTATCCTTTATTTGTTTGTTGTTGTTTTTTAATTTTAATTTTGTTTGTTGTTTTTTAATGCCAGCTCAATACTTCAGCAAGCCAAGGGGATCTCTGAAACCTCGCTCGTCTTCTGTGGACCTAACTTATATTGTGTTTTTTAGAACACAATAATTATTACTGTCTTTGTTTTAGGACAGTCAATGTACAGGATTAAATTATGTTTGATGCTTTAGCAGGTAATAATGCACATGTCATCGGCTTCCCTGTGGGTCTACCCCCGGGCCTACCAGGGAGATATGTGGGGGAATGCAAGGAGATGGATGGGATTCTTTGCCCGAGGGTAGGGGAAAATCTTGACATACATACATACATACGTACTTATCCTCTCCCCGTCGGGGCTTTTCAGGGATAGTTTTACAATGCTTCACTAGGGTGAGATCGGACGTCAGCCTGTAAAGGCGCCTCTGGCTGCCGCTATCAGTCCATATTTGATCTCACCCACCCACCCAACCCACACATGAATGTCAAAGACAGACGAAAGGTAGAGATAGACCACTACACCGGGAACTACGTCCCCTACTCTTATCGAACAGTGTGTGGGTTCTTTAACGTCCCACAGATTATAAGGTGCAAGTGTTGTGAGACGGGACCTACGGTTTATCGTCCTTATCCGAGAAGACTAGAAAGTCTAACCATTTGCAGATGTTATTACAAAGGCAGCACTTTTCTCCTCAATTATTTAAAGACCCCAAGTGTTGGTCCGGCCGGGGTTTGAACCCGCGACCTCCCGCACGCTAGTCCGGTGCTCTACCACTGAGCTAACCGGTCGACATTGCCTTATGATCAAAGATTAGGGGGTGGGGAAATTCTTAAGTTTGAAAAGGATGTTACAGGGATTTTCAACTGAAAGACAGCTCACCCAGGGGACTTTGTCTTCAGAGATTCCCCGACCCCCCAGGAAATTCCTGAAGTTTGCTCGACTGATTTTTCAATCCCCCTGGTTAGCCCGGGGGTTGACCCTACAGGAAAACCAATGACAGGCATAAATGTACCATCCTGCACCTTAAAAAATACATACTGTTAACTGTCAAGCATTTAATTCTTAATTCTGGTAACACCAAGTAAAATTGTTCCCAGTTTCTGGCACCTGCTACTATTTACAACTGACATCAACTTCACAATTAAAGCCTGAATGTTTGAAAGCTGTGTCCATTTTTTTGGTTAATTTCACTTGTAATAATAACTCTTTTTTTTCCTTTACTTTACAATTAAGGGCTAAAAATGTTCCTGTCACTAAGATTACCCTTTGGGCTTTCATAATAAAGAATGATTGATACCAAACTTTTGTTAGGTGCATTTCATTTATCTTACACCAAAAATTATTCGAAAACAGCACCTAAAGACAATATTCCTGGTTTAATTAGGATAATTTATCCTCAAATATTCACTTAAACTATCAAGGGCTCATGCTACTAGGAGTAAACATAGGCTGTGTGTGATTTGCTGTATTTCAATGAAATAAAAGTGAGTCCTTTGATGACTTGATGACAACATTTTCTCACACATCTTGATATTCAGGTTTTCTTGTAGCATGAGTCATGTGATTTCTGCCTACTGAAACTGGGACCATGGGTTCATATTTGCTGTTTGCAAACCTTTTACACAGAATTAATTTGTCTGCCTCCCCTAAAAGAACATTCCAGTCTGACAAAGTAGTAGGGGAAACAATCAGATTTGTAGGGGGCTACAATTAAATAAAATACTGAAAATTAAATGTAATGCAATTGGTGCCTTTTGGTTAGATAACCAACATGCATGTTGTAAATATCTAATGCAAGCCATGAACATTACACTCCTATGATTTGCTCCATTTTTGCCTTGGGCAAATGTATCCACAAGGGAATAACTGTTTAAAACTTCTCTTTGTTTGAGTTGGTCTTTCAGTTTTGTTGCAACAGCTTTTGTCCCCATTAGTTTTTTGATGATGTTGTTTTTCTTCAACGGTGTGGTGTTCAAAAGTTTGTCTTGTTTTGTAACTTGTTTTTGTAGGGTCAGAGTCTCTTTCTTCAAATCACTGAACCTTCTCTGTACAAATACTGAAAACAAGGGGAAAAGTCACAAAAAAAAATTATTGACATTTGGCTTTGAAAACAAATTATTTCATTTAATTCATATTTTGAAAAGTCTGAACCTTAAACTTTCAGTTCTACATTTAGATGTTGGTACTTTATTTATTGATTGTGTTTTCATTTACACCTGTGAATGTTACTTTTTTTTATTATTGTCGAGAACATTGGTGTTTTTTTGTCAAGTGGAAAGGTATATACACAGTTTTCTCAGCAAGAGTTTTGTCCACTTGAAGTCAAAATCTTACATGTACCTAAGCTTAAATTTAACTAGAGAAAGGTATGAAAAGTCGAAGAATTAAAACTAGATTGAACTCGACATAAGAAGGACGACAAAGACTTGAATATTCTCGGTACCTCGCGGTAATTTTGATCAAATAGGCTGACCCCACAGCGGTCCGCACAAGGTCGGATACTGTGCCATTTAAAGTGTTTTTCACGTGTGTATTTTACCTTCGGGTAATGTTGCTTTGAGATAACTGAATTTTTGTGTTGGCATATATCTAAAATGGTTTGTTTCTTTCAACTCTGCTACATTATTTAGTGTCCAAAAATAAAAGCAAAGTCTGGATGCACAATTCACCTGACCGAATTAACACGGGATTAACAGCTGCGAAATTATAACGACGGTTTTACAGCGGTCAATTAAACATACTTTGTAGTAAGTTTTAAGGTGTCTCTTTCAGTATCTCTAAAGTAAAAGTTTCTTGTTTTACCCCCTTTTAAGGAGAATGCACTAACGTTTTTCACCCCGCTAGCTACCCGCAAAAGTGTACAAAGGATTTTCACAAGTTCCGTGACTTTTCTTCGTGACATTAAATATTCAACGTTGTCTTACTCAAATGTCAATGAATGTTCGTTGTGTGGCCCAGTTTAACTTAACCTTTAACCGTAAGCTTATAAAGCCTTAAAAGGCATTATATCTGCACTGAAAATGAATAAACAGGCCGGATGCGGGTTAGTTGTTTCACGTCAAAAACAGATCCGTTGCATTTGCGTGTGTTTACATTTTCCGTGTTTGGAAGCCCACTCAAAGCAGCCGTGATAATAAGTATGCCAATTAAAAAACTGACTTGAATTATACATTCACCCATAGTTAGTAGAGGAGACTCCTCTACTAACTATGATTTACCCATTTTTTCCTTAACCAACGCTTATCTATACTTTTTCGAAGCGTTTGGATTGTCCTTTTCAGTCCTGTGTTTTCTGCTGTTAGTCGTTTACATTCACGAGAGAGTTTGTCGATCCTCTCAATCTCGCTTGCAAACTTGATAAAAACACTTTCTGGAGTTGCTGTTGCTGAAACCTGACCACCAACACTTGAACTGTTTTCGTTTGTTTTCTCTTCTGTTTTTTATTTCTTCGCCGGCTGATATTTACCAGAAAACTGCCTGCCGATAAATTTTCTTCGCCCCATTGACATTTTTTTCGCAACTTTCGTCGTAAACAAGTAACGAAAGAAGCCCGCGTTTTCAGGAAACAGCAGTTTTTCAAGGTAAAGTACTCTGCGCATGTCGTAAAATTTCGGGGGTTATGGACATAGGAGGGTGGATCCCCTTCCGTGAGGGGTAAAATTAACAATTCGTTTCTGCTTCATATCCTTTATTTTCTTCTTTTACGGTCGTTCAGTTTATCGTTCTTTCACTCCAAGGTGTTCAACAGTCGCCATATAGCACGAAATCGTAGCGTTTAAATAGAATCAAAGGGCTCTTGGAGCCAGCTCATTCATGTGATGGTATTTGCATGATATTCTTTGCATCCTAGAAAAATTGGTATAGTATTTCTACTCCCTCGTGGATGGGATGCTAGTCCGTTGCAGCGTTACTCCCAGCATTAAGTTGACTGGTGCCCATTTCTACACCTGGGTGGAGAGAGGCACTGTGTTTTGGCCAAGAATACAAGCCACAACGTTCTAGGCCAGGGCTCGAACCAGACTGTTTGATCTGGAGACAAGGGCACTAACCATGAGGCCACTGCGCCTCAAATTTTACGATAGTTGCTTGTAAAGAAACAAGAGTCAATCTTCATAATAAACAACTTTAATAAACACAACATTACAGTGTGGCGTTTTTTAAAATCTTCACTTTTTGATATTTTAATAAACATTCATTATTCAACCCGTGATATAATGCACTGCTTTTACTGCTTAAGTATGAATGAAGCTTTGATGAACGTGGAACAACTTTTCGGATATGTTTTTGCACTTTTGCAAAACACGCTTTATTTGGGATGTGGGAATTCTTGACACCGCTCTGCTCCATCTTCTCCTTACGTCATGTTTACACAAATTAGTGTAAATATCAATGCGAGATCTGTACATCTTATTTTCACATTTTACCTGAACAGACACTTCACTGATGTTCGATGAACAGAAAGTTGTCATTCCCTCGATGCGGCGTTCATCTTTGTGATTCATTTAAGGTTGATTCATCCACGTTTATTGTTGATGCCTGTGGTTTGGAGAAGAGCAAGCGAAACTTACTGGCCAAGAAGGACAGCTTCGTCTTGATAAACTTGATAACATTACCTGTGATTGATCTAATGTGGCTGGTAGCCATCTCAAGCAACTTTTAATGTGAGATTGTTTCGTGGTTTTTATTGCAAATAGTCTGAATAGTACAGCAGTTGTTTTCAGGATATTGTGAAGCAGTTCTGTACGAGCGAGCCTCAAGTCTGGATCGAAACTGGAGCCCAAAATATTTTTAGTGAGACTATCTTGGCCGCTATTATTGATGTATGGGTTGTATGTTTAAGAACTCCAAAAGGTAACCACAATAATAAAGGAATGATTTAGGTACAAACCGTATACTCACCAGTAGGAACACAAACAAGTTCCTTCAACAATATGGCTGCCTCGAAGATCTAACACGTTGCACGTGGTAGCGTGACTGTGCAAAAAATCCCATTTAGAGTCCCCTAGGCGCAAACATCTCGGCTTCTCAACCATATTGCGATTTCCAGAGGTTGCGAAATTCTGACTTGTGGTTTAAATTCATTTATAACGACATGCAAACATTCTTTATTGTTGATCTTTGCACTTACTTATTCAGCTTATTGCAGCGGCATGAGCGGCATCGAAGTTTTTTTTGGCACTTTTGTTTAGCCGAAGCAGGGAGGGGTGGTTTGAGGACACTTTCACTTCCGTCGACGGTCCCGACATTTGCACCAGAGAAAATGAAAACACGAACAAAATAGTTTAAAATATAGTTTCTTTGAATTCACAGTTAAATTGTAAATAAAAAAGAGTAAAGCCCAGGCCAACGCTCGCAACATTTCAACGCAGCATCTTGCCACATTGTTGCATCATGTTGTGACGATGTTGTGAAGGGGCCGGCCAAACGCACGCAACATTTCAACCCAACATTTTACGGGTTGTCCATGTTTATGTGCCAACACCATCCGATATGTTGCAACATATCGCAACAGGGTGGCCAAACGTGTGCAATATGTTGTGTTCTGGCGCTTTGAAATAGAAAATCGACCTAGCGCGCATGCCCTAGTGCAAAAATGTTGCGTTAATGTGGCCAAACGAGTACAACATCATGCAATATCCAAAATGTTGGACGAAAACTTTACGCTCAGGTAAACATCGCACGCAAAACTATTCAAACCGCTAAAATTCGCCGTTTTCAGCTACAAGAACGACAGTACACAACATGTCAGGTGAAAAGACGTTTCTTTTGATCTTAATATGTGGATATTAACCGTAGTATATTACAAGAATAAGGGCCTGTTCACATGGTGGTAGGGAACCCCAGGCAGCTGAGGTCCCCCACCTAGGTGGGGTTACCAATCTCTCCATACAATCTCTCTTTTTTTCTCGATAGCGTTCACATGTGAGGTGGGGTACCTCACCGAGGCGGGTTATCCGGTCACCCAGGGCGGGTAACCCGCTTAGCTGGGGTGAGTTTTCTCCATGTGAATGCTGGAGGTGGGGTGGGGTGAGGTTCATCCGGGCAATTATCACATACGTTCTTAGCAACCAACAGGGCGACCGGAAACGAGTGAAAAACATCTGGAACTTAATTAAGCTATCTCAAAGGCTTTCTTCGCTCTGTTGAGCCTGCAAACTTTCACATAGACGGTTCTCTTGTCATATTGGCTATTAAACCTCAAAAACATACGATGAATCGATGTTTTCATGTACATGATATGCTTGTGGGCAGACATCTGTTATGTCACACACTGTGAAAAGCTATAAAATTCAAACTGCTCTATTTTAAAATAAAGCAAGGTACCGAGCTGAAAACATGGAGGCAGATACATTTCTGATATGCCTTTTACGTGATGAAGATAAAATTGAAAAGTCTGTTTACTTTTGAGTTTTAGTTTTTGATGACGTCATGTGAAAACCAAGAATAGCATTTTAAACCTCACCCCAGCGCCCCGGGGTTACATGTGAAGGGTAGCTTTTTTGGACCACGGGTAGGTGGGGGACCTCACCTACCTGGGGTCCCCCACCTCCATGTGAACAGGCCCTAATATGAACCTTTTCGATATTCCCATACATTTCAACTAAATTCAAAATACCCAATGGTCACACAGTTTGTGTGGGTGCCCTGTGATGAGGATTGAGCACGTCGGGGATTTACCGATGCCACATAGTACTAGCACTCTAGCTAAAATAATTATCAGAATTATATTGGCCTTATCTTATGGGTGAAAGATTGTCGGAAAAGATTACAGTTTTAATGAATTAATTAAGTATCATAAGGGAACATTTTTCATTCCTTCCGTCATAAAGTTTATGATACGGGCTCACACTCTCAAGATGCTCTTGGTTTTCTTACAATTTCTTGCTTTTATTGGCCATTTTCCCTTAAAAAGTAAAAGCTTTGAAGTCAACTCTGCTGAATACCATATTCCTTAATGAATCGTTATAAATAAGAAGAAGAGTTAAGCGGTTTAATACATTATCTTGTTTTACTTTAGCTTGAAATTTTTACCATCACCTAACCCTGTCAGGCAGTATTACACTTGCGAACGTCGTTAACTTATGCAGATCTTGCATGCAGAACCACAGCCATCTTAGATTAAAATCTGAATTCTCATTGCTAAATAAAGGACAGCCAATCAATTACAAGGCAATGAGAATTTACTGCCGGCGAAATCGGATCACAAGTATAAACAAACATATGTTCATCACTGATCGATCACCTATGCATAGGAATCGATTTCGTGAGCTGGGTTGAAAACGAAAGGAGAGGGTTTGGGTGGAGAGTGAATGCCAAAACTATGGATACTTTCCTGAATATCAGTACTGAAAAATGTCTCTGGTCATATAGAACGATTTTTAAGCAGAGGAAAGAGAAAATCTCTTACTATGATGTAAAAATCTCATTAATAATTCATGAATGAAATACAAAAGAAATTAATTTTTTAATGAGTGTCTTTATATCTGATAGACACGGCTGAATTTTACATCCGATTTTTTAGGCCAAAATAACCCAAAATCTAAATTTTAGAGTAAGAATGGATAAATGTACAGTAAAGCTTTTTAAGCCGTTCAATAAATTCGCAATTCGTGTTTTATCAAGTTTAAAACACTCGGCTGCGCCTCGTGTTTTAAACTTGATAAAACACTCCTGCTCATTTATTAAACATTACGTAAAAGTAGATGAAACTAGTTGTCAATCCCTCGCAAATTCCAAGTGGACTGTCAAATATTAATCATGTTTGTTTATTTCTATTTCGTACCAGATCCCACCAATAGGAATCATTCTTCTGATTAACTTTGTATTAACCTTCATAAAAGGAACCGTCCATACGAATGTATTAAATAGAGAGAGCAAGAGACAAGGGCTCCCAACAACAAGTTTCGGTAGATAGCTGTTAGGTGTAGTTCGCCTTAGGCAGTTCGATTCGATTAAAGAGTGCACTCGGATGTTCATAACTGAAACGTGGCCTAAAGGATAGGCAATGGGGAAATAATAGCCCCTAAGGTAGCATTTTCCCAAAGAAATTTTCTCAAAGGACGTTTTCCTTCATTTTTTCCTTAGCTGAATTAGCAGTTAGCACAGCTGATTCCAGGCGGAACAATTTAATACATCGATCACCTCTGAGTCACTTTGGCAAGAACGCATTCACCGAGTGACTTCATTGGTGAACGTTTTACTGGAGGAACTAAACGATGTATTTTATGAGACAAGGCATATCAGTCAAGGCATAGCTATTTCCCCTTCATGCCACGGAAATTGGATTACCGACGTCAGTGGATGAAACACAAGGCTTTACTGTAACCTTACATCCGCATTGCCAGAGATTTGAATCGTTCTTTGGTTAAAACTCGTTGTTTATCATTAATGTTGCTATGTTTCTCACATTTTTAGCTCGCCTGTTTTATAGTGGTGTTTTCCCTGACTCAAGAAATTAGAGAAATGGAGGACTTCAAGAAAGAAGTCACACTAGATTCCCCGGCTGTGTTGCTTAGCAACAAAAAGCGTCTGAGTTCACAAGACCTCTACCTTTAAACTTGTCAACAACAACAACAATACTTTTTTACTCAAAACACTTAAAGACATATTTACAAAGCAAGTGACAAAACTACAGCAAAATAGTAAATGAACTAGTAGTTGCTTGAACTGTTAGTTACCTTTTTACTTTGTGATGCTGTAGTTCAAACAGTATTTTAAAGTTTATTAAATCTGCCTGCTTGAACCTTCACGTCAGTAAGGACGGGACTCTGCTCTTTGGGACCATTTGTCCTTAACCCCTTGCGTACGAAGTTAAAGGGAGTGCTATTTAATTCAACACATTTTGGGCAGTTAATAGTCTAGGACACTTATCTTCTCCATATATGAAGTTATTTCAAAAATTTCTGCTGTTCTAAGATACTGGCGACTCAGACTTCAGTGTCACGTGATGTACGCGAGTGACTGTTGTTTTTCGATCGAGTGGAATAGCTCTAGTGTGATAAGATTGCCGCTTTTAGAGTGGTTTTCTGAGCCATATTCCTCTGCAGAAGCCCCCAAGCTGGCATCATTAAGCTAGAATGTGGGTAAAAGCAAGCCTTTGAAAGAAACCAGAGGTGAGAGGCAGTTTCATGTTGACGAAGATGCCAAACATGCTCTGTTGTAAGAATGGTAACTCAAAATGGAACCTGTCTCTCTTGTAGTTCTGCGAGTGGATTCCGCGACCTACCAAGGCAATTTGGGCTAGTTTTGACCGGTAAAAAAAACTCACCAATGCAATATTTTGCTGGTAGCACCGGGTAGCTCAACACCGGGTGACTCACACCGAAGGAGAGTTCTTTACAGTTGGTGTAGGAGAGTTACCCAGAATTCTTTTCGGGCGTGAACGAAGCAAGTGAAGACACACGAGATTGGCTCTCAGAAACGGGCTGAAGCGTGGCTGGCAGAAAATGTGAGAGAAAACTTCCATTGCAGCTGCCAAGGAGAGAGCTTGAGGTTTGTTGTAAATGTAGAATTTTGATAATTGGGCAATGTTTTTGATTAAAAAGTTGACCACAGAAATATGTAATTTTTGGTGTTATTCTTTGGCCCAAAGAGTAGCATTTTGGGCTTTGCTGCCAAACGAACGGTGATATGCAGCGGAATTCGGGAATTACAGTCGGTTTGTTGGCTGTGATGATTGCAAGCCACACCATTTGGTGCTATTGACACATTATCGGGACGTTGTGACATAAGTGATACTAGAATATATCATGAAAGCAAAAACGGTATTTTCCACGCCTGTATGCGTCGTAAGTCCTTTAAGGGTTAATCAAAAACCCTTTTGCCATTATTTTGGCATTTCGAAGTTACACAATATCGAAACGAGTAGGAATCTTTTCTAGAAGTAACAACAGAAAGTTTTGTGCAAACCTATGTAAAGTATAGGGATTTAGAGAGGGGTGGTAGTTGGTAAACGCCTTGGCGAGATGAATGTTGTTTCAATGTGCAAAATGAAAACCAGGGGGGTGGTAGTTTTTGAAATACTGTGTTAGTGTGTTAGTTAGTGGGTTCAACAACGACAACACCGTCTGGAAAGTTGCCCCAGGGTGCTGTAGTGTGGCGGGAATGTATGTCACGTGACTAGTGGACGCCCAAAGATCAACCCTAACCCAAACCTAGCCCTAAGCAAAGGAAAGGACCCGTAGGGCAAAGCAACTAACGTTTTTATATGCAACCCCAACCCAACCATACATTTAAGTCGAGGGATACTATTTCTGTTCCTTGACGGTGTCAAATAGCTTGGTCACGTGACATCCATTGTTTCCCTTTAAACCATTTTAGTCAAATGATGTAGAGAACTTTTTTTTAAAACAATTTTTATTTGCTTTACATGACACAATATTTAACAATACTACATATATAGATTACTTACAGTAATTACATTACAATAATTACAATTACCTACAAACTCACACACACACACACACACACACACACACACACACACACATACACACAAACACACAAGCGTGCATACAAACTAGAAATAAGACAGTATTGCTAACGTGTTGTTTACCCGAAAGTAACATATCGCGTATATTAATTACTACAAGCATCGCTACAAAGGGGAAACTAACTGCTAGGATGTGCTTACGCGAGACTTAAACTATTAATATATTTTCTCCATTTAAGAATATGACTAGGCTCTTTGTTGTTCAATTTAGCAATCTGTGATTCTAATTGATAGACGTAGGTTAACTTGATAAAGAACACTCTCAAGGATGGTCGAACAGTATTTCTACGACAATCATAAATATATTGTTTAGCTGTAATTAATAACTGATTGAGTATTAAAAAGTCATCTTTCCTATCCCAAATTCCAAAAAGCTTACCGTTTGAGAGAGTTCTTCTAAGATTATACCCATATTTTTACACCAACAAATAAACTCCAGCCAGAAACTCTGGGTAAAAGAACATGAAATAAATAAATGCTCAAGGGACTCGCTCTCTGCATGACAGAATGGACATAAAGGTGAGGCTATTAAACCAATTTTGTGAAGAAAGGAATTCGTTGTCAAGTATCTGTTTAGAATTTTATACTGGAATTCCCTTGATTTTGTGTCAAGGACCACTTTAAAAGGTAAATTATATATTCCTTGCCAATCTAGGTATACACTAGAGTAATGTTCAGTGAATTTTGATTGCGCAGTTGGGGTGGTTTCATACTTAGATCGTATTACACCATAAATGTTTTTAGAAATCAGTTTATCAAGCCGCACTTGTTTGTTCTTTAACCAAAGCTTGATGAAATCATTGAGGACAAAAGTGTTTCCACCGTTGTTTCCACAAGACCTCAAAGAATTCTGCCATTGCACCGGTAACGCATCGAGAATTTGCCTCAAATAAAACACTTCCATAGGGGTGAAGCCCAACCTATATGGATTCCCCTTGACAATAAAATCATTATGATCACTTATGAGATCTTCAAGCGTGATTATTCCCTTTTCGAAAAGAGCATGGTGAAAAATTGACTTTCCATCAATGCAGATATGTTTGTTGTTCCAAACAATTAATGTTGGCTCTAGTGTTGTTATCCAAAATTTCAATATTTCCGGCCCCGGCTACAGAATACTGGGAGAGAAATTGAAAACATTCCTCGTAAAATTTTGGTAGTTTAATTGAAAGTTTTTTAATATCATATCCACACCCTAAAAGTAATTTCCCTCCTACAGGTTTTAAATAATGCAAGAGGATTATTTTCCAACTGTTTGGTTGAGCGTCAGCAAATTTTTTACAACACATGATTCGCTGTGTTTTAATGATTGATTCCAAGTGTGGTGCTCTTAGTCCACCATTTTCCACATCACTTATAAGGGTTGAGCGTTTAACTTTATCTTTTCCTTTCCAAATAAAATTAAAAATAATTTTATTTGCTTCTTTAATTATGTCTTTATGTATACATACTAAACCAGCTCTATACATAAAGATTGGTATAACAAATGTCTTAACAATTTGAATTCGTCCGATAATTGTTAGATTTCTCCAGTTCCAAAGATGCAACTTTTCACGAATGGATTTCAGAATATCTTCAAAATTCAGCTTTTTCCAAAGGATTTGATTATACGTGAAATGAACTCCTAAAATTTTAACAGCCTTCTTAATGGAAATATTTCTAACGGAGGATACTGCAGGAACTACTTTTGGATCTTGTTTTCCCAAGAACATTGCCCCGTCTTTTCATAATTAATTTGAAGACCAGAACATAAAGAAAAACTTTCCACAGTGGCAAACAAAGCATTAAGCGAAGTGTGGTTTTTAAGAAAGACTGTCAAATCATCTGCAAAAGTCTCTAATTTTATCTCTTCTTTGTCCACCAAAATTCCTTGAATCTCTTTGTTACAGCGTATGTCAATAGCTAACATTTCTAAACAAATTATGAAGAAATATGGCGATAGTGGATCGCCTTGACGAACACCTTTAAGAACTTGAAAGGGGGTTGTTGTGTAACCGTTATTCATAACGGCACTAGATATGTTATTATAAAATGTTTTTACCCAATGGATCAGAGACGGGCCAAAGTTAAAAGCAGAAAGCGCCTTGAACATAAATCTGCGACTGACTGAGTCAAATGCCTTCTGGAAATCTATAGCCACTAATAGTCCGTTAATCCCTTTCCTTTGCGTGTACTCTAAAATGTCATCTATAGTTCTCACTGCATCAAGAATGGTTCTACCTTTCACATAGGCATTTTGATTGAAGTGTATTATGTCAGGTAGCACCTTCTGAATTCTTGTGGCAATAGCTTTCGAGCCAATTTTAGCGTCAACATTTATTAACGAAATAGGTCGCCAATTACTAATTTTTCGCTTATCTTTCCCTTTCTTTTCAATTAGTGTAATAACAGCTTGCTTTTGAGTGTTTGACAATTCGCCGACCTCGTATGAGTAGTTAAGACAATCAACCAATAAATTGCCTAAGAAGTTCCAGAACATTTTATAAAATTCAACAGTGAGGCCATCATTTCCGGGTGATTTGTTATTTTCGAATGAATTCAGGCAGTCAAAGCATTCCTTCACTGATAACCTTCCTTCGCATAGACAACTCATATCGGGGGAGAGTTTAGGTATCTCTGGTCTGTGAAGTAATGGGTGATATTCGTCTAGCGATTCTTCATTTGCCGCGTACAAATCGGAGTAAAACATTTCAATCTCTTTCATAATTATTTTTGGGTTTGTAGTGACCGTACCATCACTCGCGAACATTTTTCGAATACAGCTCTTTTTACCTCTATGAGATTCTAACCCCAAAAAATACTTGTTGCCTTTCTCCCCCTTTTCGTACCAAGTAGCTCTGGAGCGGATTATTGCTCCTCTGGCTATATAATCAAAATGCGACTCATATTTCATTTTTAAGTCTTCCATTTTTTTCAAGATTAGATTCCGATGGTCGGCTGCCAGCAACTCCTCGGCTTGTTCTAAGGATGTCTCAACCTCTATTAGTTTTTGTCTTCTTCTATATGCCTTTTCTTTGCTAAATTTCATCGTGAATTGTCTGATTCGATATTTAATTAGATCCCATAATACTCTTTTATCGGTTACCTCTTCGAATTCCTCTAGCCATTCTGGTATTTTCTGATTAATTGCTAAAACATAATTCTCATCCTCAATTAGACTTGAGTTAAATTTCCAATATGAAGGACCTCGCATCTGTTCATCTAACGTATTGAAAGAAATAGTTATTGCTGAATGATCTGTTTTGATGGCCACTTTGATATTCGCTTCCTCTACCTCATCTTGACAGAGATCGCTAATCAACCAAAAATCTAGTCTTCTTTGGATGAGGGGCTTTTTCTGCCTCCAGGTAAAAGCTTTACAATCCGGATTCCGGATTCTCCAGATGTCAACTAAGTCAAAATTAAGACACATGTCATTGAGAAATTTAGTGGACTCTTTCTCTTTTGGCGTACCACCGGAGCAATCAAGATCTGGGTCAGTGAAAACATTGAAGTCCCCTCCGATGATAATGTTCTGATTTTGGTCAGCAACAATGCTGTCTATTTTTTCCTGTAATTTTTCGAAAAAAGAGCACTGTTCTTGTACTTTATGAGGTGCATAAATATTCCCCATAATGTAATCGTTACCTTGTACTCTGGCATCAAGCAATATGAAACGTCCCTTATCATCAATTAGTGCCGACTTCATCTCAAATTCTAAATTGTCTTTCACAAGTACCAAAACCCCACAACTGCGATTGGAACCGTGTGCGAAAAACATGGGTCCCTTCCACTGACATTTCCATGCATTTTCAACATCTTTCCTGCTATATGTTTCTTGTAAAAAGATAATGTCTGCATTTTGCTTTTGAAGCCAAATAAACAAAGCTTTCCTTTTCTCCAGGGAGCGAATACCTCGGACATTTAAAGAAAGCATTTTAAAATTAATACTAATGAACTTCTCGAAAGGTTGATGCTATTAATTGCCTATTGTTTCCCAACATAGCATACATAGAAAGGAATATACAAGGCAAGAAGAATACAATATTCCAACTAAAACACTTAGCAATTTCCACTTTGCGCGATAGTGCTGCACATACAAAAAAAACACCACAAACACACAATGATTTTAAGATGCCGCTAGAATGATTCCCGCATGCGACCATGCGAATTGGATGATGTAGAGAACTTATTTTAATTATAATTACCTTGAAGTGTACATAGCCCCATTTTTTTTTCGTTTAAATAAATCTTTGCACCTGTTCGAAACGCATTGCGCCATTTTGCGCCTTTCAAGGGGCATGGGTCTATTCCTGATTTGACATCACAAACTGATTTGTATCGTGGTAAGTCTTTATAAACATGCATGCAAAGCAGTTTGTGACGTCAAATCAGGAATAGACCCATGCCCCTTACTATCTCGGTCGTGGGAGAGATGATGACCAGATTTCGTACCTTTTATAGCCTATAAAAAGTCAATATTTGTTTTAAAAGGGCGTAAAAAGGCGCAATGCGTTTCGAACAGGTGAAAAGATTTGTTTAAACGAAAAAAAAAATTATTATTTTGGGGCTCTGTACACTTTGATAAACAAAATGGTTAAAACTTCATTCAAACCTCTTCTATCGAAACATGCGAATTATCGCTGTATATCAGCCGGACATGAAAAATTTCTCATGGCACTTGGCGAACGTCGTAGGAAGTCTATAATGATCTAATTCTCGGTCAGATGAATGATGTAACTAAAACATACACAAAAATTAGTTATGTCCATATCAATTTCAAGCGAAGTTACAGAGATTCATAGTTGGTGATAGTTCCATGCAGATGCTGCGTATTTCCCTCCCCCTCTCCCCCTACATACAACCCCTCAACCCCTACCCCCTGCCCCCAATCAAGGACTATGAGCTATTTAGTTCGAGAACAAAAAGAAATCCAGATCTGTCCAACGGAATGTCAATCTCGTACCCAGAGTCCTCAGGCTCTTTGGCCAGCGGGTCGCCAGGAGAGACTCTGGGATAGTGGAAAAAAAATCAAATTTTTTGATTGGCTGGCCCGTAACGGCTTCCATTGTTTTACCTCAGATTTTCTGGGAAAATGGCGGTCCATTATCCGGGCGTCCACCCGCTGACCAAACAGCCCGAGGACTCTGGGTACGATATCCTAAATCTCACCGTTGCTATCAGTAGTAGATTAGATATTGTTTAACTTATTTCTGGTGTAGGTCAAAAAATAATAAAATGTAGGGAAATACTGCAAGGGCTGGTCAAACAACGTGTAAAGGCGTAAGTACGATATTTCGGCTGGCCAACACCAGCCTTCTTCAGATTTATTGAAGGAAAACGCGAGTTTACATGGTATTTATATTTACCGGAAATGACATGAAATAGTACGTGATGTGTCAAAGCTACAGGAAAATAACAAGGCAACTAAAATGATATAAGATTTAAATAATACAGAAAAAGTGTAGAATAAAGCCAGAATAACTGAACATTACATTTCATCGCGTTTGTTAAGGCCTGCAGGTTCTAATGTTTTACCTAACTGAATAAGAAATGCCTCACGAGCCTTTCGAATGGAATCACGTTTGGTATACAATTTTTCGAGTGGTATCAGGACCATATGATCACTGATAGTTGATCACTGGCAAAGAAGTGTTCGGAGATCGCAGTAGGATTATAACTTGAAGGGTTGATAATAGGCGGCCTATGTTCATTAAAGCGCTCTTTAAGGCGACGTTGGGTTTACCCGATATTGAAGATGACATTTAGTACATTGAATCATATAAATTACATTGTAAGTATCACAAGAAATGTGCGATTTGATTTTATAGGTTTTGCTAGTATTATAAAATATGTATTGATCTAATCCGTTTTCTATATAAGGACACGTGGTACAATTATGCTTCTGGCAGCGAAAAGAGCCGGGAGGCTGAAGGGAGCTGTTAAGGCTGAGACACACTAGGCGACAAGTCTCTGCGACAAGTCCCTCCGTGTATACTGCCTTCAAAACAAGTCGCTGCAACACTTCGCGGGAACAAGTCGTCGCAACAATTCGTCTCGTCTGACGCGGTGAATTTCTATGAAAATTGTTGTCGCTGCGACAGAATTTTGTCGCTGCGATCAGTCGCACAAATTCAATCTGGTTTGAATTCGTGCAACTGACCGCAGCGACAAATTTCTGCCGCAGCGACAACAATTTTCACAGAAATTCACCGTGTCAGACGAGGCGAATTGTTGCGGCGACTTGTCCCCGCGACGTATTGCAGCGACTTGTCGCCTAGTGTGTCTCGGCCTTTAGAGCTGACAGGTTGCGGTAACTGTGCTCTAACAAGGATTCCACTATTGTTTCTACAGCGTCTATAGGCTACTAAAGGGAGATAAGGAAAAACGGTCCAGGCCACGTTTTACTTACGAAAATCCGAGTGCACTCTTTAATCGACGCCGAAAGCCTTAGGCGAACTACCCACCACCGAACAGATATCTACCGAAACTTGTCGTTGGGTGCCCCTGTAGTTGGAGCATATGCGACGAAGGCGAAGTGCAAGGCTATACGGATTAGAACGCTTAATGTGGGTGGGATGGCATGAAGAGATAAGTAAATACTAATGTTTGTCAGTAGCTTCAGTGTAAAGGTCAGTTTCTATTAGACCATCCTTGAGTAAAACCATGACATCAAGGAATGGGATATTAGTAAGGGAGTGTGAACAAGTGAACTTGATGGTGGGGTTTAGGTTATTGAGATAGTCAACAAATATTTTTAGTTTATCTGAACCTTCGGTCCAAATAACAAAAATATCGTTCACGAAACGGAGCCAGGTGTTAGGTAGATAAGGTGCGTTGGTGAGAGCGTCATGTTCGAATTTAGCAAGAAATAGGTTAGCAAATGAAGGAGCCATTTTTGTGCCCATTGGATTCATGAATATTAATTAGCCATATTTAAGATCCGCAGCAAAACTTTTTCTCTTCAAATTAAGTAATGAAACTCCGGTTCAAACTGAATTTGTTTCGCTTCAAACAGCGAACAGGTTTTTCCCGGCACCCAGTTCTTTCTTCTTTCGAGGATGAAGTTTACCCACCGGTTTCGTCTTCTCTGTTTTATCGGGCATGTTTCGCCAAAGAAAGGAATTCGATGAAGACTGATGTTGTTTTCGGGACATTAACGTTGTCACAAAGAGCGGCAACGCAACTTTCGGGCATTTTAAACTAAATGGAGACCACTTTGAAGCAAAATTCCCACTTGTTTTCAAGTCAGATAAGTCACGACCCAAAATCACGTGTTCCTGAACCTACGTCACGACTCACTTTAAACCGAGGAAGACTGGTGCGAATGGTGGACCAAAATGGCGGCAAATTTGAATGTCTTTAAAAAATATAAAAAAAAATGCGTTTTATCCAAATCGAAAAATTTTTTCGCAGAAGTTCATTTGGTGAAATGTAGAATTAGATGAGCGAAAAACATTTTTTGACATTATGGGCACTTTAACGTAAGATGGTATAGTACTAACTAAAGGCTTGAGGTGATAGTCAACAAATTGTGAGATGCGCTCAGTCGGGTGATTGTTAGAGGAAACTATAGGTCGTCCAGGATTGTTAGCTTTATGAATTTTTGGCAGTATGTAAAATCGTCCAGGTCTAGGGTCTCTCTGTACAAGATACTGTTTAGATTTTTTGTCGATGAGTTTGTCGTTAAGCATACGTTTGACGTATTCTGTTACTCGTTTTTGCATAGTGTCAGTCTTGTCGTTATCTTGTTCTTCGTAGAAAGTTGGATTGAACATCAATTGTCGGTGGCATTCATTCATGTACCAGAATCGGTCCATTATCACAGTTGCCGACCCTTTATCGGGTGACTTGATGATGATGTCGTGTCTTTGTTTAAGTTGATCTGAAAGCTTCACGCTGTGCTTTAGGAAGATTATCGCGGATGCGTACGGGTTTAGAGGTCAGTAAGTCATGTTTAACGGCGTTAAAAAGCATCGTCTCTGTTAGAAGGAGGCGTCCAGAGACTTTTAGGACGGAAGGGATTAGGTTCGTCGTTAGAAGTGTCGTCAAAGAAAAATTCTGTAATGCGCATACGTCGGGCAAATTCGTCAAAGTTTGCGTTAACTTCAGACCAGTTGATTTGTCGTGGGTATGGGCAAAAGGTAAGACCTCTTGCGAGAAGTTGTGTTTCGTCGTCCGTGAGTGTGATGTTAGATAAATTAACAACAGAAGAGGGGTCAAGAGGCGCATTAGTATTACAAGTGGCAGCCGTGGTTTGGTGTTTTTACGTCGTGTGCGTTTCTGTTTGTTTTCAGAGGTGTGGAGGAAGTGGGATGGTTGTTAGAATGAACATGCGAGTGACTATGAACAAAATTAGAGTTATCACCGCGACTTAAATTATTTTTACGGAGTCGGCGATTAAAATTTGCCCGACGGGGTTATAACTTGAACTTTATTAAAACACAAATACAACGCGCTTCTGACATTACTCGCAACGACGCTCTTGGTACGCCCTAAGCTTGAATATGCATGTTGTGTGTGGAACCCTTTCACCAAACACAGTATTTATCAACTTGAGATGGTTCAACTTCGTGCAGCAAGATTTGTACTTAGCGATTACTCTCGCTTTAGTCATGTCACTCCAATGATTGAACAACTTGGTTGGGATTCTCTTGAAGCTCGTCGACTCTTCTTCCAAGCTAGCATGTTCTATAAGATCTTAATGGGGCATGTTGGTATTAGCCTCTAGCTAAGCGAAATGGCAAGATCTGCAACAGGTCTTTATCAGGTCTACCCCAGATCTTTAAGGTCATTCAGCAGGCCAATTTGGCCTAAAATGGAAGTCTGCAAGTCTGCAGACTGTCTATGACAGACATCACATTATTATTACTACTTCTTTGATTTCTCTTAACGTTTTTCTTTGTCTGTGGCAGGTCTATTGTAGACCTTTTTCTGAATTAAGGATATTGGTTTTGACGCCTGCAGGATATCAGACAATCTGCCCGACATATAAAAAGACTAATGTAGACGTCTCTTCGTTGTGGACATACCAAAAATTCCCGTGTGTTTGCTTGCAGTAAAATGGAATGTTTATGTCATTTATAGGAACATGCTAGTCCTTGATTGTTATTAATAATTATAATATAACAGGAGTGCTCAACGACTTCTTTTTCTAGAAAGTATTCTTATCCGTCCACACAACAAATTGACACTAGAGCAGTCACACCTGATTAATAATTAACTTTCGTGGGAAAAAAGGGCCGATCCTCAGTTCCAGCAAGCGTCAGTATCTAGGATTCTCAGCCAGCAAGGAAATTTACAGAAAACTCAACTCCCAGCCAGGAGAGCTTTCAAATCTTTGTCGTTTACCAGCAAATCGGATTCAAAAAGATATTCGCCAGCCAGCAATTGTGAGAAAAGTTCCCGGTTCCCAGCAAAAAGGAAATTTAACTCTAACGTGGTTTTAAAAAGTGGACTTTAGGGTTTGTAATTGAAGAATTCCCAATAACGTTATTTCTCTCTTTTCCAACCTTGACAAAGCCAGTCTCAAGGCAAATAGACTGTCATGGTGCACTCAGCTGTATAAATTGGTAGATGCCACTAAAGTAACATTATTACAAAGAAAAGGCCTTACTTGTCATTAAATCCTGACAATGAACATCCTCCTCCCTTCGCCACCAGAGACCTCTGCTCGCAGGGAACCTCCTCCCTTGGTGAAGCACGTACTCTGCAAATTTACCCCTTCACAGCGCCTCTCCTTGCAATACATCTGAAAACCCTAATCTCTTCACGATGGTTCTCCCATAGGTCGTCTTTCTTAATTTCTACGTTTGTATAATAACAGCAAGCAAGCAGCAAGTATCCGCCCAAAGGCAAGCTTAATGTTCATATTTTCAGGTATCGTCTGGAAATGGCGAAGCCATTTCAGATGCTGTTTGAAACTATTGATCTCTAAGAATGCTGCAAAACGATTTCTGTACACGGAAACTCTTGATTACAGCGACATTGCGCATTCTAGTCAACAAAGGCCTTAAATTTTTTTTTTTTTTTATAAACATGCTGTAATACAACCTTATAATCATGGTATACTTTCTTGTTTTGTCGTTTTTTCAAAACCTCCTGTAAATCTTTAGAAGCAATCTAAATGAGCTACGAGTATATAGTATTTTAGTATATACTAAAACAGTGGATAGCGTTGAAGGAGCGCTCTGATTGGCTAGTCAAACTCCGAATATCCTTTGCTATTTACCTTCGAGCAACTCGCGAGTGTCGTGCTCCCTCGTGTGAATTTCGAAAAAATGGCGTCCCGGTTTGCATCCGTGACAAGCGAAGAAATCATCCAAATTAACAACGAAGCAGTCCCTTAAAACAAAAACAAAGCGACTAAATTTGGTTTGGCGGTGTTTAAAGGTAATGGTTTATGTTTTTAACCCGAAGTTTATCAATAAAAGCCAATGAGAAAGGTTTGTTTACAAATGCAAATTAATCTTGCATAACCTCACTTGTTCACTTGAAAACCAAAGTTGAATGATATTTTTTTACAGAATGGTTTCAAATACAGAGAGAATTTGCAACTCCATTTGAAAAAACGTCGCCACCAGAACTAAACAAATGTCTTCAGAAATTTTATCTGTAGTACTAATAAATAGTGCTAATAAATAAACAGGATCGAGTGCCGCTAAAATTCGAAAAATTCCGCTTTCCTCTCAAATGCAATCGGGTTCTAGCTGGAAATATCTACTCCGTTTTAAAAGGGCCATACTCGGATTGCTTTATTCCATTGTTTGCATCTGTTGTGATTTTTTCAGAATAACTGCTTTTGGTTTTGTTTGTACGACACTCAACTGAAACCACTCTAGCCTTAACTTTTTCCATTTATGCATGTCCTACAACTTTCTTGCAGGTGTGTGTACTACTCTATAATTATATAACTTCATTTTTTCTTCAAAGGGCTGCGGATGGGGACGAATACAATTCAACAGAGTGTCAGTTTTACTTAGGATAACGGCCTGATTGTCTTGAAAACGTTACTGTTAGTTTATCTCACCCTATTTAGCTAACTTCATCCACTGAGCCATGTTTGAACTACTTGCGAGTAACTTTCATCAAGTACTGCCCAGTTCAGTTCATTTAAGTTCAGCTGTAATTTCCACACAAACACCTGATCACATCTACACGAGTGTAGAGTTTTGCAAGATCTTAAAGACGTCACAAACACATCCATACGAGTGCAGAGTTTTGCAAGATCTTAAAGACGTCACAAACACATCCCAAGAAGGCAAGAAGTGTAGAGTTTTGCAAGATCTTAAGACGACACAAACACATCCACACGAGTGTAGAGTTTTGCAAGATCTTAAAGACGTCACAAACACATTCACAGAAGGCAAGAAGTGTAGAGTTTTGCAAGATCTTAAGACGTCACAAACACATCCACAAGAATGTAGAGTTTTGCAAGATCTTAAAGACGTCACAAACATCCACAGAAGGCAAGAAGTGTAGAGTTTTGCAAGATCTTAAAGACGTCACAAACACATCCACTGAAGACAAGAAGTGTAGAGTTTTGCAAGATCTTAAAGACGCCACAAACACATCCACAGAAGGCAAGACGTGTAGACATCCACTGAAGGTAAGAAGTGTAGAGCTTTGCAAGATCTTAAGACGACACAAACACATCCACACGAGTGTAGAGTTTTGCAAGATCTTAAAGACGTCAGAAACACATCCACAGAAGACAAGAAGTGTAATGTTTTGCAAGATCTTAAGACGTCACAAAGACATCCACAGAATGCGAGAAGTGTAAAGTTTTGCAAGATCGTAAGGCGTCACAAACACATCCACACGAGTGTGGAGTTTTGCAAGATCAGCTGGCAAGATCATAAGGCGTCACAAACACATCCACAAAGCGGTTTGAGTTATACAAGGTGCGGGAGATAAGATTTCGTCTATGCTATAGTACGGCCTGCTTTGTTGTTGTTGATTGTTTGTTTGTTTCGATTGAAGCCTATAAACAAATTAAACTTAACCCCGTTTTCGCATCCCTCATAAAAATTTTCTCTTGCATGTGCGCTTCTCTCATAATGTTGAAAACATTCTTCTTCAGGATTGTCAAAGTGAAAGCATTTAACTTCCTGGTTGGAAACAATGATTAATCGTGGCCGTCAGTGCTTTTATGTTGCCACTCCTAAAGGTGTTTTAATAGGTGTTTTCACAAGTGCGAAAGCTGATATTTGAGGTGATTCAATACTGTCAATAAAACAACAAGAATATGACGGAAGACGCAGGTAGCTTGCATGAATATCCTTCTTTCATCCATGAGTTTATGCGTTTGGTTTACATCCGACGGAGGAACCGATTTCAAAATATATATCTACATGCAACATTAACTAATGTTATCTAAATCATCACTTGAGGATCGACGAAGGAAGTCCTAAAGCAATTGACTGTTTTGATTTCGGTCAAAATTCTATTCAAAGAAGCTTCTGAGAAATGCTTCTGTTGAATAGGTCCGTTCCGAAAATTTCTCAAGAAGCACAGAATTAGTACGTGCGTGTATTCCTCCAATTTTGGCAGCTTTAAAGTGACCGCAAGCGACTCCTTATTGGTGGAAATTAATTAAAATGCTAAAGATAGCCGAATTCTATTGTAGTACGCCGACTCGTTCATTTAACACGAACGAAGAACTGTTTTCACGGAATTTCCGGAATTTGTGAAGAATTAATTAGATGTTCCTATCAGCTACAACCGTGTTCCGCTGGGTTAAATTATCAGATATATATTTTGCCAAGTTCCGCTTGCCGTCCCAGGTGGGCAGCGACATTTCTCCTGTTTGATCGACAATTTCAAACGATTAAATCGCGTTTACGGCAGTGGGCATCCACATAGCCTCTCTTCTCGTCCACTGTATCCTGAATTGGGAGGGTTGGTTTTCGTGGAGAGGGGAAACCGACAACAACACAATTACAATGAACGTGAGAAACGAAATGAAACAATCTCTGAACTCCAAATCTGCTATAATTTAAGAAATAAAAATCTGCTCGAAATGAACTCAGAATCTTTAATTTGCGAAAACCAAAAATATCTGGCCAGATTATCGAAATGTGATAAAGCAATCTCATCGACCACTGCCGATGTATAAGGTAGGGAAAAACTGATGTCTGACTGGAATGAGATCGAAGAGAAAGGTTTACTTGATTCAAGTAAAATATTTGCTAGGTTGGTGACATGAGTAACTCATGTCATGAGCAAGACAACGAGTCACAGGAACGAGAGCCTTTTTGTGTGTGTTTTTTTTTTTTATTATTATTATTTTCTGGTAGTCGGTATAGTCATAATTTCACCATTGGAAATTCCTGAGCCTTTTAATAACATGAGAATTATGGAGTTGGAGAATGATGCACCACTGAAAATGCGTTTTACACTGCTGTCAGTCAAGTTACGGAACTCTCGGTCAACTTGTGCGCTGTTTCAAGGGGTTTAACAGGTCATGTTGCTGAGTTTTGATTGGAGGATTTCGATCCCTTTTGTTTGTTTTACATATAGATGTCCGTTATGTTAATGATTGTTGGCAGCATGAAACGAAATGTTCGCATGTTATTGAAAGGCGTATTGAATGGTAGTTAAACTTGTTTGGAAGCGCTGCTAAAGTTACTTGGAGAATATAACATTTTTAACCATGAGTATTTCACATTGTAATTCACAGACTTGCAATTTCGATTTTGGCGTAAGCAATTTTTTTAATGAAAATTAGCACTGACGCACAAGTGACAAAAGTTCCCCATGGCTCGCATGTTGGGTTGGTGGCTCGCACTGAATAACCGCCATGCATGCAAGCATATTTTAGCCGTAAAATAATTTATTCTTACCCTGGCTTGTCAGTTAACTGTCCTTTATCAACTCACTGAGTATCAATTAATAGCTCACCCAGAGGCGCAACAGTGTTGTTGGTCTGAGCTAAATGAAAAAAAAAAAAAAAACAGTATGTAATTTTAGTGAATATGATCAGCGTGTATGATCCACTTACAAATTTCCAAAATGCAGTCAGCTGTACAATGATTCGAAACAACTTCCATCCGCCAATTACATTGCTTACATAGCACAAACAAACATTTTGCTGCTCTATAACTGAAATATGTGAAAATTCGGTTACTAAGTTTGCGCGCGATGTATCATTTGCTATCACTTTGGAATTTTCTGCGAAAGAACCTTAAATGATGAATTACATTTCTAACACTTGTACCATCCCGTTAGCGAAGACGCGAAACTTACTGTTTTAGAGAAAAATACAGGTACCGATCCCAAAAATGTGTTCCTGAAAACTGCTTATGATTTTCCAAGCTCAAAATGAAGCTCTATACAGGACACACCGCGTGGTTTATGAAAAACAAGAGGCTACAATTAGCCTAAACCCGGGCTTGGAAAAAACAGTATTGTATCCCTAACTTAGTGCTAAACAAAAGAATAGAGGGAAGTCTGTCTTTCTTACATCGGACGCATTGTGTTTAGCTTGTGTTGGAGTCTATTTCTTTAGACCCCTATCAACATATATTCCTCTAAAATACAGCTCAACCATTGAGCACAATAATTATAACACTTGTAAAAAATATTTCTAAAAGAACAAGAAAAGAGAAACAGAAAAAATAAAGCCGTGATATATACCACTAAAGGACATCGAACCCGGGTTAGCTGCGTCACAGGCAGGAACAATGACCTTTAGGCCACAGAGGTTTATCGTTATGCAAGATGATAAAAATAGTGTATTGATTCCAAAAAAAAAAATTAGCACACTTGTTTTCGCTTCGATGGATAATTGTTTGAGAAAGGAAACGCTTATCGAACGATGTTGGATTTTTTCGCATAAATGTGAATGGAGTCTCGGTGAAATGTGAGTAGAAAATTAATTAGCAGAGTGAAACTGTTTACAAATACGTCAATCCAGGGTCATTTGAAACACAAGAAAGGAACGTTTCTGGACAGTTTCAAGGGACGCTAGTACATTTGTAAAATATAATCGCTTATCATTCAAAAATTAAAGTCCAGAAATTGAGATATTGTGGCAAAATAGTAAATAAACTACCTGTCAAAGTCTCAGAGGTGTGTAATATCCCGTACTTGAGTTATTCAACAAAATGTACATCTCAATGGAGCGGATACGGGAACACGGCAGTCCATCTGGAGTTAAATTTTGGTCATGTTAAAAGCTTTCTTCTCGCTGTTGAACTTGCAAACATTCGTATAGACACTTCTCTTAACATATTAGTTGTTCAGACTTCAAAAACACAAGGTGAATCGACGTTTTCCGATACGTGACAACAGGCATCATTCTTGCTGTTGATATGAGATTTACACTCGAATCACTCGGCCGTGAAAGGTCAAACTCCCTTTGTCTGTAGTCTCTAATTTTTGGCGCTCCCCTCGCGTCGCGTCTCCTCGCAACTTCGCGCGCGCACGTGCCCCCACAATCCGTCGCCAAAATTAGAGACTCTCGCTGTCTACTGAAGCAGACACGGGGAAACACGGCAGTCCATCTGCCGTTAAGTTTACTCATGTTAAAAACTTTCTTCTCGCCGTTGAACTTCCAAACATTCGCATAGACACTTCTCTTAACATATTGTTTGTTCATACTTCAAAAGCCACAAGATGAATCGACATTTTCCCATACGTGACAACACGCACCACTGTTGTTAAAAATAGTTAGCGCTTGCGCAGAAACGCCGGAAGTGCCATTTGTGGATGATACTCGACGACGAAAAAGAATTCGAGAACCGTCGGTAGTTCTAGACCCGGGCGCCGCGCGAGACGCGCGCAGCCCGGGTAACGAGACCCTTGTTTTCACTACAATTGACATTGACGTAAAAGGGGCGCGGAAGAGGTTATCCAGAAACAGATGTCATGCTGAATGAACGCGTTTTTGCGTTTTTTGTATTTCTACGGCACAAATGATCGGCGTTGACCAGGCCGTGTGACCCATTATACAAACAAAACACAGGTAACTTTTGTCCCAGTAAATTTCCTTTCAAAGTGTCACAGTGAGCCAGGAAGTGGGCGTGGTGTGTTTTTTTCCAGCCAACAACAGTTCCAGTAAAACAGCCTCCAGCAAGCAAAAATTCATAACTAATTCCCAGCAAGTTATTCTTTATGGATACGATACTTCCCAGCCAGCGCCATGCTGCATGCGGAGCGGCTATTTGGTATATTGGCTCCACTGAGCACTCCTGATATAAGTTTCCACTGCTTTTGACGAGTCAAGCAAGATTTGCTAATAAGGAAGCTCTATTTTTAAAAGAATATTGTACCTGAACACTGGCATTTCCAAGCATAAACAAATATTAAAGCATTTTGCTGCCCTGTATAATGCTGCAAGGGGGCTGAAAGCAACCGCTGCTTTGCCACGATAAAGTGCACGGCCATTCTCGTTTGTATGGTTCATCTTCTCTGGTTTGTCTCTTAACTTCATCTTGACAGAAAGGTCAAATATGTGATGTAAGTGAATCCTTATAATTCTCATGCTTAAAATCCAGTTAAGATGGAATCTGCTCTCACAACGGTAACTCGCTGAGCCTGGGTCGCTAAGGAATATGTTACACATTAATGAGTTGTCTGTTGGTTAGTGAGGGAATTACTTTTTATATGGCTTAAGCTTCAAACCACATAGAAAAAATAGAATCTTAAACTGGTAACATTAGAAGGGGAGATAAGGGCGGCCTTTCAAGGTACTTGTATTGGAATAAGATTACATAAATGCTGTTTGTTTAGCTTGTGTGTGATTGACATTTGGAAAAATTACCGTCCTGATAACTCAGTGATTGTAAAAGAAAGTAAGGTCAATGGTCTGCCTGAGACAGGCAAGGAGGATCCTACAGAGCTGGAATCGACCCTATTCTTTCTAAAGAGGTATCGAAGAAGTGGCCTGTTACCGTTATAGAGACAGGTAAAGTGCTCCTAGCGTCATTTTGGATCTGTCTACTTATAGTTAAAATAGTAAACTGGTGCTTGCATGTCAAACATCTACTTTCCTGCGTGTAGGTTTTAGGCGGGAAAAATCGTTGGCCAACAGTTAGCCGATATATCATTTTTAGTTGTACACCCTGAAAATGGAAGATACAAATTACAGAAGTGTAGACATGAACAGTTAAAACACAGTGGCAACTTTCACCATAGCAAATGAATTTAGCTGTGAATGCTGTACTCCAACCTCTACTGTGTGGACGCTTCATTTCGAGATGAAATTAACTTATAAATAATTGGTTTAGATGCAATTTTTTATACGAAAGTTTTAGAACGATATATTTCTAATCCAAAGTGAGAGTTATTAATTAAATTCTCAAGCCGCCAGCCTTTTGGTGTTCATAGTTATTTCCACTTTACCGAGTTAATTCAATAAATTATGCTAGAGTTTACGAAATAATTAAGACTAAGCCGGCAATGTTATTATTTTTACAGCTTCTGTCATGTCTGCTGCAAAACGCTGGAATGCTGTTCCCTTGCACAGCTCATCAAGAAGTTGACAAACAACTGCTGCGCTGCCAATTAAGCGAGCAATAAAGAATAAACTTTACGCCATACCTTCAGCAGGCAGTAGCCAGGATAATGCCCCAGCTAAGTGATATAATTAATACACAAGGGCATCCAACGACAAGTTTCGGTAGATATCTTTCCGGCGTCAATTAAAGAGTGCACTCGGATTTTCGTAATTATAACTAAACGTGGCCTAAAAGATTCGCAATTCGGAAATCATAGCCCCCTCAGGTTTTCGGAATGGTCGTAATTGCTGTTTTTGACAGTCTAAAACGTCAGCTAGCATTTTCGGAAAGAAAATAGTTCCCTAGAAATAGAAAGTTTGTGGAAAGTTCATTTCAGCTTATTTGGCTCGTTGGGTGCCCCTGAACACAGATAGCAGATTGCAGTCTAGTTTTCATAACAGCCATCAAGTGCAGAATACTGTCAAGCAAAATATTACATTTTAATAAGCATTTTCTGTAACAGTAATATAGGATCAATTATTGGTGTCGTTTTAAAGTTTCTTGATGTTACGTTGTTGTATGTAAAAAGAATGGTGATCTCTTTCATGCAAGGGAAGTAAAACAAAAACAGAATATTCGTAATGATAAGGAAACCAGAATGTGAACATAAATGATGTTACTCTATCAACACTATGCTTTTTGAATAAACAGGATCAGGCCACCTTTTTGTTTCGTGTATTTTTAGCATGATATTTAATACTTTGTTCACTTTACCATGACCAAATGTCCATTAAGCTGTAGATAACCTGCAGACCTAAAGCCAACAAAAAGGTCTGCAGTTTACCTTTTCGCTTGCCGGCTGCAGCGTTGTCAAAGGTGTTATTTGAGAATAGTATCATCTTAGTGCGTTCACCATGACTAAATAAAATCGAACTGAAGACCGTGTGCAGATCATCTGCATGTGTACTGCAGACGTTTCAGACAAGTGATCTACAGGCTTGCTGAAGGCGTTAAAAAAAGACCAATCTGCAGATCTGCTCGTTCCGTACGGGAGGTTACCGAACAGTCGTCCTTTTCAGCAAATTAGTGTTTTAAATCCTGAACGTTTATAAGTATTCTTTTTATCCAAGGACGATAGTAACATGGAACAATCTACCCATTAATGATGATGTAAATAAAAATAATTTCAAGTGTGTTGCTCTTGCAGCCATCAAATCGTTTGAATAATGCTATTTACATGTATACATAATTGTACTTACCATATGTTATATTTTCCTACTTGACCATTTTTATACTGTTGTATCTATTTACTCATTTATTTATTTATTTATTTATTCATAATTATTTATATTTAATTTTACTTGGACGCAAATTTTTTACTTTAAACTCCTAGTATAGTTATTGCTGTTTTAGGAATAAACTCATTAAAGACTTAAAGACGTAATTAAAACCAAACCCAAACAACAGACTATTCCTTTCGTCATTACATATAATCCTGTCTTACCTAACATAGCTCACATAATCCACAAACATTCCAGTCTACTCTACTCATCTGATCGTTGTAAAACCGCTTGTTATAATCTCCCTTTAGTAGCCTATAGACGCTGTAAAAACAATAGTGACATCCTTGTTAGAGCACAGTTACCGCAACCTGTCAGCTCTAACAACTCCTATTTATATATTATAATTCACAAAGATTTCCCATCACTGTGAATGTGCATGTGAAAGATTAAAAATACAAGAAAAAAGCGGTGCTATTATATTACAAAAAGAAATAAGCAAATAAATAGATAATAATAACAATAATAATAAATATACAAAATCAGTGGAAGAGACTAAAATAGATCATTATAGCAGATTTGAAATCGTCCACAGAAGGCTGATCTAATAAAAAAGAAGGCAGAGTGTTCCATTCTTTTAAGGTCCTGGTAAAGAAGTTGTGCTTATAGGTGTTACTGTTACTTATGAAGGTAGATTGTGGACAAAATGTTCGATTCGTCGTTTCGTTATGGCGTTTCATCGTTTCCGCACACCGATTCTTCTAGTCGAGTCGTTGTTTTCCGAGTTCGACTCGTCGTACTGCCAGTTCGACTCATCGCATTGCCAGTTCGACTCGTCGGCTGGCCTTTTCGACTCGTCGTTTTCCGAGTTCGACTCATCACTGAGCACATCGGCTCGTCGTCGTTTGTCGTTTTGCCGTTTCGTCGTGTCGTCATGTCGTTTCGTCGTGTCGTCATGTCGTTTCATCGTTTCGTTATGGCGTTTCATCGTTTCGACTCGTCCACTCAGAGAGGCTATAATTCGACTGATAATACATGAGGTGTTACTTGATTCCATGCAGTGATACATGACGTATTTATCCAGAATAATAATTTGTTTGCTCTCTGCCAACCGAAATGGATTCTTTGAAGAGCTACCTACGCCATAGCATCGAATTGGTCTTGAATCGAGTAAATGATCGTTTTCATGAAAGTGAAAATGGAATTGGATATCTTGTAACACACCTTGACAGAGTTTTGTATATTCTAGCACGTGCATCTTCGTTGTTTAACATCCCCCCACAGCTGGAGTGTTTGTTGCAAAGAGCTCGTCAAATGTTTTTTGTTCTTGGTGGTTATGACAACTCATTACAAAGGCAGTTGTTCAAGTGTACAGGATACAGGAGTCGTCCCAGTATAGATATTCCTAAAGAATTTCTGGAACAATACCTTGAGAACAATTTTACTCCTGAACAAATTGCTCGACTTTTCTGTGTGTCTACCAAGACAATCCGACGACGCATCATTGAATATCAACTCCACTTTGAAAAACACAGTTCTCTAACCGACGCAGAATTGGATGATGTTATGTTAGTATGAATTCTTTCATTGTCGTATTTGGGATTCCAATGCTTGCTTTATATTGATGTGTATACTGGTCAATATATATTGGTTTGGCAAAATTTATACATGAGGCTGAATGCTGTTTCCAAGAGCTTACAAAGTGGCATGATTTAAGTAACGGAAACAACATTACCAAATTTTTTCAAAATGTAAGAAGGCTTATAGATTATCAAATTAGTAATAATAACATCTTGACCAGGTGTTATTTTTTATCCAAGGTTTTATCATGTATGTTTTAGTATAAATATTACAGATTAATATTTTTTAAATTATATTTCATAGAAAAACAGCATATTGACTATATAACAACAGCTGGAATCCCCGGCTACTTTTTGCACGTCTCCACCTAACTCAAAAATTAGTGACAGCCCTGCATGTATTGATAATGTATTTTTAGTCAATGCCACAGGTGTATAACTTAAATGAATAAAATATTGGTGTACCAATACTCAGAGTCAAACCTATGACCTCTGGCTTTTTAGTCCATAGAAACATTCTGCATATGTTCAATGAAATATTATGTTACATGTATGTTTCACAGTGTGAATACTATATCCAGGTCCACTACTTAGGGCAAAGTAAACCATTCCTATAACAGAAAGAAATATGTTGAACCACTATTAAGCAGCAATCCTTGGGTAAATGCCAAATGGCCACTTTGCAGGGGCGGGCTGCTTTACAGGCTTTGGCTAGATATTAGCACTAGTTGTGGAAGAAAAAATCACTGAATATCAAGTGCATAAAAAGGACAATACACTTGCTGAGGATTTTCCATGGAAGTGAATGAGGAATGATTCAGGTACATTGTAACACAGTGACAGTGCTCTACAGCAAATTGTGTTGTCAACACTATGAGAGATTGAGGATCATTTTTGAAAGGGGAAGGGCCAGTTCCTGTGGTGGCAAGGAGACAATTAAAAAAACTTAAAGTGATGTCTCAATAAAGACAGTTCCAGTATTTTCAGCTTCTCATGGGAGAGGGAGCAGTGCAACCCCCAAAATCCCCTTCCTTGCATCCAGCACTGAAATATGTTTTTAATGCCTTGCTTATCTATTTGGTCAAAAGCTCTTTGCAACAAACACTCCAGCTGTGGGGGGATGTTAAACAACGAAGACGCACGTGCTAGAATATACAAAACTCTGTCAAGGTGTGTTACAAGATATCCAATTCCATTTTCACTTTCATGAAAACGATCATTTACTCGATTCAAGACCAATTCGATGCTATGGCGTAGGTAGCTCTTCAAAGAATCCATTTCGGTTGGCAGAGAGCAAACAAATTATTATTCTGGATAAATACGTCATGTATCACTGCATGGAATCAAGTAACACCTCATGTATTATCAGTCGAATTATAGCCTCTCTGAGTGGACGAGTCGAAACGATGAAACGCCATAACGAAACGATGAAACGACATGACGACACGACGAAACGACATGACGACACGACGAAACGGCAAAACGACAAACGACGACGAGCCGATGTGCTCAGTGATGAGTCGAACTCGGAAAACGACGAGTCGAAAAGGCCAGCCGACGAGTCGAACTGGCAATGCGATGAGTCGAACTGGCAGTACGACGAGTCGAACTCGGAAAACAACGACTCGACTAGAAGAATCGGTGTGCGGAAACGATGAAACGCCATAACGAAACGACGAATCGAACATTTTGTCCACAATCTACCTTCATAGTTACTGCCACTGTTAATGAATGGAGCGTGTAACACGCGTGGGGCGCGCAATGTACTCCGGGATATTGACCGCAATTTTATTGTCCACTATTTTGTACATGGTAGTAAGTCGCGCAATTTTGCGTCTCAGTTCTAACTCCTGGCAGCCTCCCGGCTCTTTTCGCTGTCAGAAGCATAATTGTCCCACATGTCCTTACATAGAAAACGGATTAGATCAATACATATTTTATAATAATAGCAAAACCTATAAAATCAATTCGCACGTTTCTTGTGATACTTACAATGTAATTTATATTCAATTTTCAATTTACTAAATGTCATCTTCAATAAATCGGGGAAACCAAACGTCGCCTTAAAGACCGCTTTGATGAACATATAGGCCGCCTATAATCAACCCTTCAAGTTATAATCCCACTGTGATCTCCGAACACTTCCTTGCCAGTGATCATACTATCAGCCGGATCATATGGTCCTGATACCTCTCGAACAATTGTATACCAAACGTGATTCCATTAGAAAGGCACGTGAGGCATTTCTTATTCAGTTAGGTAAGACATTAGAACCTGCAGGCCTTAACAAACGCGATGAAATGTAATGTTAAGTTTTTCTGGCTTTATTCTACTCTTTTTCTGTATTAGTTAAATCTTATATCATTTTAGTTGCCTTGTTATTTTCCTGTAGCTTTGACACATCACGTACTATTTCATGTCATTTCCGGTAAATATAAATACCATGTAAACTCGCGTTTTCCTTCAATAAACCTGAAGAAGGCTTTTTCAAGAAATGGTGTTAGAATCTGGAACAGCTTGTATTGTGAAGTGCGCCGGCTATCAAAACACAGTTTTAAAAGTAAAATTCATGATCTCCTCCTCCAGAGACTTGCAAAATACAATGATTATATTGATTTGTGTAATTTATTAGCAAAACTATAAGACCTCAGCTTGTTCTGTTCTCTTGCCATATCTTAAATGTATTGATGTATTTGTAATTTGTCTAGAATTTTAAATCTATTGCTCTGTAAATCTTTTATTTATTTTATAATATACGTATTTAACACTGCTCGCCCCGACTAGCCTTTGCTAACTGCGGGCAGTGCATATTTCTGTAATATTATTTCATAAATAAATTAAATAAACTTGAAACTAAACTTGAAACTTGTTGGAAAGCCGAGCCCTTGCAGTATTTCCCTACATTTTATTATTTTTTGACTGGTCACGATCTATCTTTGATCCAACGTAGAGCAAGTTTAATCGTTCACGGTTTTTGGCAGTGGTTTTGATAACCTTAAAAAATTTTATTTCTGGTGGTGCATTTGCGAAAGAAATATTACTTTGGGAAAGGCAGGCAACATTGTACATAAAATTGCGCGTTTTAAGAGCAAGTGAATGTCATTCACCATGTCGGCGTCACTCAATACCCCTAGCAGAGCAAATGTCGCAATGAGTTTATGCTCCCCGCTTGCTCTGTTCTTTTTTCGGAATAACCCCAGGGCATATAAAACTGGATTGACCGCCAAATTAAAGGCCATAACGGCCTCAGTTCATTCGCGCAAAGCTTGATCATTGTGTTTATGACCCTGTTTGTTTCAGCTCGCCGGTATCATTGTGTTGTACCCAGGCCTGAGCGTGTTTGCCAGTACTTGCAGGCTCGATTTCCGCGGATCACTCGGGGCCGGAGTATCGGCGGGTGAGCGGGGGCTCATTTCCCGAAATAGCGAGCCAAGTACAGGCCTGATCTTGTGAATGCTGACGTAGGGCTTTGTGCCTGCGTGCTTGTGTTATCATCGTCTGTCATTGCGTTTCTAGTGTTTTCACGGAAGCTTATTGAGCTTGTTTTGCAATGTTTGTAATAGCATTTGACAGTGTTTAGTGGCCTTTGTATTCGCGTTCTCATGGACTCTTGTGGTCTTTCCTAAAACACAATGCTTGCGACATGACAAGGCAAAAATATTGTAATTTATTATCATTGCGATCAGAATCCTGATTGGCTATTCAATGACACGTGCTTGTCCATTCAACGTCACTTGGTGTGCGCATTGCTACAGATTTGTTCACGCGTACATAAGCCATTTGAAGCTTTCACGTCCGGCCAATTTCAGCGGTCATTTCATTTTGTTTGTTTGCTTCTTTACCGTCGATTTACTGCGCTTAAACTCAGCGTCTAGCCATGGCCATTCTGGTGCGTACCTGCTGCTGCGGTTGTGATTTGAAGACAGGGATTCTGCTAATTGCCATCTTTGGCGTGGTGAGTTGAGGCAACCGTATAACTCTTTGCGGTCAGTTCTGCGTTTGTTCAGTGAGTTCGCTAAGTGAAGTCGTTTTCCTGTGGAATCTGTCTTTATTTTTCGCTATTCCACTGGCGCACAGTTTTGAAGAGCTAGCTTAACTCCGCGAAAGAGATGTTCTCAGTAAATTGACTTTGAAATGCGTCTTTCTTAGTTAGCGTGAGGTGACTTTTGAAGCATAACTGGCTGTGAAAACCTGTGAATTCGACACCACCCAAACTTAAGCGGAAAAAAAGCTAATGTAGAGAGCAAAACGTTTTCTGGCTCTCTTGATGCTTCTTAACTGGCGGTGTAGAAGTGTTTCATATAATCGTCAGATGATAAATCGATGTACAGAAATCAACGAAACAAAAACATTTCGCCGAGTTCGGCAAATTTACAAAATATTTCCTAAAATATATGCATACACTCATACAGCATGAAGTTCGGAAACGAAGGTTCATTTTCTTCGCAAATGCGCGTCGTGTGGTTGTAATATATGTTGAAACAACCTGAGTTAATTATAAATCTTTCAATTCGATTTAAAAAGAAAATGTCAATGAGCTTGAATCTTATTGAACAACAAAAGATTCCGGGGCAAAATTTTGTAAACGCCATAAGCGCAAAGTGGTCGTCTTGGGTGAATTCCCAGTGTAGTGTTTTTTTCCCAAAGCGTGCTTCTTTTCATATGCTAACGAGGCCGTTTTTGTATGAACAAGAGGGGCGACGAATGGTCTTTGTAGACTTTTTAGCCACTTTTTACGGCTCTCTTAGTCTCGAATGGTTTGGAAGGATTTGTTTTCGAAGCCTAAAATTTCCTCAGGCCCGCACGAAAAAAACAAAATTGGTGATCAAGCACGCCGGATCGTGAAGTACTCCATTTTATCCTCTGAAACAGCGATGCCAGTTGGACTGATTTCGGTAAGTTGAGCTACATCATGAGTGATGGATATTTAATAACAGATATTCTTATTATTGCAGTTGACGTTATTGACTCATTCGTGATCAACAAATTAAATCGCTTTGCTTTAACACAATGAAACACATCACTGCTCACAAAGATAAGCGGTGTTATATTTTATATATTTATTTGACTCAGCTCGTAGGGATGCATTTTTCAGTTTTAATTTCTTCTCGCGTGTGTGACACCAGCTCAACTTGGTGCCCGTCAGTCGTTTACTTAAGTATGCCCAGAATTAACATAATTGTGCTTTGAACTGTTCTTGTTTATATTGTAATGTTCAGCATGGAATCTCAAGTTCTGGGTCTCTAAACAACCTTGCTGCAGAGGAAATTTCTATGCAATTTTGGAAATGCTTCATAATTTTAGTGGAGAACAAATGAACAGTGCTTGAGACGTTTTCATTGCAATTGAAAAATGGCCTTCGACTAGACCATTGTTGCGAGGACGTCATTACTCACGCTGACGACGCTAATCACGTACTGTGAAACTCAAAGGAAGATTCGTATCAAAGCCGGGGACATGGACACGAATGGAATTTCCGAAAACGTGGTCCCCTTCGAAAGATGGGCCTCTTTCCGAAACTGTTCGACCTGACCGATTCATACAGTTTTCGAACCAAAATTTCCTTGGGTTGAATAAATCGGGCCCTATTATGATATTAGCGCCACTTCAAATGAAAAGCTAAAATATGCCTTCGCATGAATGAAAACCTAAAAGCGGTGGTCTAATTGTATTAACAAAGTGAGTATGTTATTGTACTGAAACTCTTTGCATTGAAACGGTGGAAATGCCCGGAATGGATTGCTTTTTTCCTCAAGTTCTTCTGAAGAGCGGAGGCCGCCACATCTATTTGTGTGTAACTGAACATGGCTTTCCTCTCTCTCTCTGCTAAGGTTCATTTGATATTTTCCCTGACGTTTCGCGGAAACATTTTGTGTGTGAGTACCGTCATGCACGTACCCTGGGTGCCAGAGGTAATTTTTTTCGTTTGAAGGAGGGAATTTGCGCGGCGAAGCCGCGTCAACAAGGCGCGAAGCGCCGAGAGGAAAAAAATAACCTCTGGTCGCACGAATGCTGAACCTCATTTCCGTGCAGTTTCGTGTATCAGATATTTTCATCGGCGGGGATACATGGTGTCTCGCTGTTACAGTCGAACCTGTATTAAGCGGTCACCCTCGGAGAATGGCTAAGTGACCGCTTAATACAGGTTGACCGCTTAATACAGGTTGTACAAAATGCAGGTCAGAACACTATGAAAATGCCATTTTATATTACAGTTAATGATGTAGTGTACAGCTCATGCATAAAAGCGCTCAAAAAATCACTTACTCGGTTAAAAGTAACAGCAACAATAACATGGTTTGAGAAAAATAGAACATAGAAAGGGAGTAACAAAACAGTAACGTCAACTTGATGCGGCTGGTATTACAGCCGGTCGTTAGAAAAAGACAGTACTCCTAATCTTTTGAGTCTTGTCTTTTAAACCTATTTGTCCTAAGAAGAAAAATTATTAGATATCAATGTCTGTTGTTTAGGTTTCCGTAGTTTAATATCACTAAGTATGTCATTCACTTTGCTTAACGCCAGAGAAAGTTCCTGGTGTCCGTTAAACTGCCGGAGCACTGAAGTCTCTCAGTTGCTCTGCCATGTTCGCCATGTTCAGTTACCTGGTGTGCTATTTGTACTTGTATGAACTACTGTAGTATTTGAGTGGTTTCCTTTTACAAAGTGGCCGTTTAATACAGGTCAAGACAATAGAAACAGCTCGTCGGGACTAAGCAAAGGGTGACCGCGACAGCTTAATAGAGGTCAAAATTACAGTAATTAAGGGAAGTAATTTTCGGGACTTTGACAAATGACCGCTTAATAGAGGGTGACCGCTTAATACAGGGCCGCTTAATACAGGTTCGACTGTATCATTTTTGACATTTCTGACATCAGATCGTTGTGAACAATCGGTGCGTGTTGCAGCGAACCGTGAAACTGGAAAATGTTGACGAAGGTTATTACGCCGGTTAAAACTGTCCGCTCATTCGTCGACGATTTTTGCAGGGTTTGTAACACGAGTTAGATAGTTTATGGCTACGGGAAATTAAATTCATTCCATGGCGAAAATGCGAAGAAGCTAAACGTGTCAGACCGTTGTGGCGCGATTATCCGATGTTTTGGGATTTCCTGTTTGTAAATTTGTAAACAAGATCAGGTGATGCCTCTTCTCGATTCTGCACGAAATGCAGACAAGAGTTGGAAAAAGTGAGGAAACTTGAATGGAGCCTTGAAAAATTTCAGAAATCAAGCACACCCTTGCTTTGTTGGAATTTTCGCCACCTTTTCTCCTGAATAATAAGCTCTGAACCTGTAAATATTATATTATGCTTTAACACGTGTACGTCGTCAACCAGAACGCTATAATAACCAAGAGAGCAGGCTACAATACCGCGATCGGCAAGCTCTTGAATGTGTGAGTCAATAAGGGCAGCTAGAGAGTGGAAAGATCACCAAAAGGACATGTAGATCATGTAGACAGGCGCAAATTGCTGGAACAATTTCAAAGATGAAGGATTTATCACAACTCGTCGGTAAAACAGCCAAGGCAACCTTCCGGTTTAGGAACGCCAACAACGCTTCTTTTTGCACTGGAAAATTGGACTCCAATGAACAGCATTTCGAAACGCAGAAAAGAATCCACGATCGTTTAGAGCAGCCGCCATAATTTTACGGATATATTTTATGTCTAAACCGGTTTGTCGGCTGGGAAGCCACGCTTTTCCTAAGCCAATCAGAGTTGTTGTTTATTTGAAGAACCAATCAGCAGACTGGGACAAATTCTGTCCCAAGGGAATGAGTTTCTCGGCTCGTGCGACCAAAGGCCCGTCTCTCGCGTTCTATTTTGGCTTTTCAGGGATATTTATTTTTCTTTCAACGGGCCTCCGGAGCCAGGGTATCATGCACGCTACGGGAAGCGAATGATTCACTTCTGACCTTACTATACCCTCCAATAAAGTCCTAAGGTTCATTTGATATTTTGATAGTGACGTAGTAGCTGAGAGTGATGCATGTAGTAGCCTCCCACGCAGTCGTTTTTAGGGGACTCGTATTTCACCTCCTCCCCACTAACGCCTGCTTACCCGAAGCCAACATTCCTTTCCCGCCGCTTAGCCAATCACATTTTACCTACTAAATTCTGGAAGGTTGACCTTGACCTCAGGACGCTTTACGCGGCATAGTTGCAAAGACGAGCTTGAGCAAGCTCTGATCACCGTGTGCTCTACGTTCAAAATTTCCTGTTGAAATGTTTATCAACTGGCTTGAATTTAAGAATTTGTGAGAGGAAATAGCGATAATATTTTCGTCAATTTGCCGATTAGTTACGGAAAGTCGCTTATTTATCAAGCAAGCTTCGCCTTCAATCTTCGATATCCTCGCCGCTGGTCATGTTGTAGCTGTTGTGTCACCTCTCGTAAATTTGATGAAGGGCCAAGTCAGTTATTTAAGAAGTATTGGCGTATCTTCGGTTAGTCTGAGTGATTTGGAGGAAGGAAACTTTGCCATCGGTAGACCATAGCGTGCAGTGGATCGAGCGAGCTCCTAAATACTAAACTGCATAATTTTACCGTCCGCTTCTCGTGAACTGAAGAAAAAAGTACGAATTGGCGCAGTCTATGTCATCGGTGTTTGATAACTTCTGACCGCTTCTCCAGGACGTTTTGGGGTCGCTGTGTGGGCGAATTTCATCTGATTTAATGCGAGACCATGAGAGATCAAGCTTTCTTGTTGTAACATGTGTGATAATCCAGTGGATAATTTCACGTCAGTTTACTCTATGTTTGATCGACTGATGAAATGCTTCAGATTTCTAACTTGGTCATGTCTAAATTCTTATTCGCTTTTTCAGATTTTGAAAGTCTCTTGTGACACATCGTATTACTCAAAAACAAATCGGCTCCAGCGCTATTCGCGAGAGAAAGAAGCACGCATAAGGATTAATTTTACTTGTCATCGCTGGACAGTTGCTCGATCGTGATTGGCTAGGATGCCCGCAAGTCAAACAATGGGAAAGGAATGTTGGCTTCGGGTAAGCAGGCGTTTGTGGGGAGGAGGTGAAATACGATTCCCCTAAAAACGACTGTGCGGGAGGCTATGCACGTAGTAGCTGAATTTCCGTTAAAGTTCATTTGATATTTGCTTTTCCTCTTCGTTTCTCAAAAAAAAAACAATGTGAAAATGTGCGAGTAGAGTCAGATAAGATAAGATAAGATAACTTTATTTATACACGGTATTTCCATCAGCTTAATTAATCATTATCAACTAACTCTCTATCAACTTAATTACAATCACAAGAGAATAAAAAATAAAAGCAATAAAAAACAATAAAGGCTGCTTTTCTTGGAGGCCGTGTTTAAAATCTTACTTAAACTACTTAAAACTTACTTAAAACTGTGGCGACTCAATTTATTCTTAAAATCTCTCAAGGAAGTCGCTTGTCTTAATTCCAGGGATAAACTGTTCCACAACTGAGCTCCACTGTACGAAAGACTTCTCTTTAGGTAATCAGTGCGAGGTTTTGGAAGAGCTAGTGCGTTTTCAGTGTCCCTCAAATGATAAGAATTCACACTATCGCGAAAAACAAAACTAGATCTTAAATATTCAGGCGTCATGTCATGTAAGATTTTGTACAACATAATAGATTTCTTTTCTAATCTTTGATGCCAGAGTTCTCGCCACCGTAGTGCCCGGAACAATTCATTCAAATTACTGTCATAAGAAGCTTTCATCAAAATGCGAGCTGCCCGATTTTGAAGCTTTTGAAGTCTATCAGAAAGGCATTTGTTACAGTTTCCCCACACCTCACTACAATAATCGAAGTGAGGCTGAACAAGGCTATTATAAACATTGACTACAATATTAAAAGGAATTAGATGTCGTATGCGCTTTATTGCACCAATGACAGAAGCAATCTTTTTGCAGATATTTTCTATATGACTTTCCCAATTTAAAGTTTGATCGATGCAGACCCCAAGAGATTTAGTTGATGCTACCTGCTCCACGGTCATGTTATTTATAGTTAGAGAAGGACAATCTGAAAGATTCGATAACTTCTGTCTGGATGCAATTAGAATAAACTCGGTTTTTGTCAGGTTCAAGGTAAGCTTGTTAACTGATAACCAAGTGTACACTTTGTTTAGATCATAATTAAGACAATCATTTACATCATGAACGTCGGCACTAGCAAACATCAAGCTGGTATCATCAGCGTACATTCTTGGTTGTGAAAATTGTAAGCAATTTGGTAAGTCATTGATATATAATAGAAAAAGTAGCGGTCCTAGGATTGTTCCTTGGGGAGCGCCACATTTCAAAGATTTCGGGGTTGATTTACAACAATTAATTTTAAAAATTTGAGTACGGTTATCTAAGTAAGAGGTAAATCATTTGTAACTGGACTGACGTATCCCATAATATTGCAATTTACGTAACAAAATCTCGTGGTCAACTGTATCAAAGGCCTTTTTAAGGTCTAAAAAGACAACAGCGTTGATGAGTCCACGATCGATATTCATAGCCCAACTATCGGTAGCCTCAAGCAGTGTCGTAACCGTAGAATGTAGAGAACGCAAACCTGATTGGTGACGTGTCAGAAGACTATTCTTACTTAGATAGTGATATACCTGGTCATAAATTATTCGCTCAAAAACTTTGGCTACTACTGGGATTACAGATATTGGTCGATAATTTGTCGGCTCATTACGCTTCCCGGAGTTTTTGTACAATGGAGTGACTCTAGCAGATTTCCATTCATCAGGGAAGATGCCAGTTGTCAAGGATTGATTGAATATTACAGTAAGAGATTCAGAGAGTAAGTCAGGGCATTGCCTCAATAATTTCGCCGAAATGTTATCTAATCCAGTTGCCTTTGACTGGCAAAGTTTTGATACGAGTGAAAAAACTTGTACAGTTGTTGGTTTTTCAAAAATGAAATTTTCATCAGTCAGTTTCACTAAGAAAGTCTTCGAAGGAATTATCAACCTCCGTTACATGTCTGCTAAGGTTAGGTCCAATTTCTGTTCCCAATTTCAAGTTTAACATTTCTGCCACATCAGCTTGGTTTTTTTATTTTTGTCCGTTGTAGTCTATCTCGTTTATTACGGTTTTATTGGACTTGCGTGAAGTCAGTTCGTTAATAGTTTTCCATGTTTTGTGTTGATCCCCAGAGCAATTATTGAAGACATTTTTATAGTAAGCCTGTTTGGCAGTATTAATATCCCGATTTACTTGATTTCTCATCGAAATCGAAGTGATCGAAGTCATGCAAGTAGAAGAATGATTTGAAGATAGTGTTGTCCCCAAAACAGCAAAATTACTCTGAGAGTCTATGGACCGTAATAAACAAGAGGTTTAACTTCTCTTGGATCTAGAAATACGACTCCAAGTTGCTTTTGTCTGGGAGATTCATTCGGTGTTCGGGATACTCCCAGATAAATTAATCCCGGATACTCCTCGGATATTCCGAGAGATTGCTTATGTGAATGTGTAGTGAATCTGCCGTTAACTGGCAACCGCGGTGAGCGGCTGTACGTATCGTCGAGCAATCTTTCTGTCCAGTCTTGTTAAACATTATGTTTGTTTACCATTTACCACAAATTCCCGGAAATTCCGGTTGGAATGTAAATAGTAAACGTTTTTATGGTTCGTCCCACTGAAAAATTCCCGGGACAAACGGGAGTTCTGAAAAGGTAGTCCTGTTTCCCCGGTTGGGACGTTCCCGATAGAAATTCGTTTACCATTTAGATTTTTCTATGTTTTGTACTAGTTTCAGTCCTCTTTGCTTTTGGCCGAGCGTAAACTATCCAAACAGCGAGTGCAACGTGACAATCCGGAAATTTTAGGCAAATGGTAAACAAAAAGTCCAAACCGAAATTTCCGGAATTTTGTCTAAATGATAAACAACCTATATCTCAGTCAATTCCAAAAGCGCCCATCCCCACCTCCCCCGCGGGCAAACACCCGGGCATTTGACTTTTTTGAAAAATTTTGATCAAATGCCCCGCTGTGTTTCCAGTTTAGACGGTCAAATGCCCCACTGTCAGGGCCTCAAAAAGGGAAAATCAAGTGTAAATCTATAACAAATCACTCGTTGCATGAAGCATTTTGGCACGCTCGCCACTCATAATGAATATTTTATTCTAAAATCGCTTATCTTTTTCAAACCAAATCCCGAAACATTGTGCGCCAAAACTCTTTTCCGATCTCTTTTGTCGCGATCGGTACTCCAAACTTTGAATAAAGGCATATCAACTGTATATTTAGTAACCAACGGAAAACCTACGCGGAATCTTGAAGTGAAGGGAGCGAAGCGGCTCCCGTGGTGAATGAATGAATATGAAAGACAAGCGAAACCCTTTAGCTGGCGACCGCCGACCAATGTTTAGCCGATAGTCAAATGTTCCACCGTGCGGGACAAATTTCGGATCAAATATACCCGGAGTATGCTCCCGGGGAGGGGGGAATGGGCGCTTTTGGAATTGACTGATACATTAGTACGTCCGGATGGTACTTTTAAAAGAGCTGTTTCGTACACGAATCTCCAAACCAACTCTCGTCTATGTCAGAGATGTATTTCTGTTGATATTGCCATGCGTTTTTCCCCTAAGTGATAACATATGAATGCTTCATCTTTTTAGCGTGAGTTTTCTATTTTTTTCAATATTATTTCGAAAGCCATTTATTCAGATCAGTGATTTCATCCTTCGAAAGTGGACAGATCAAAAACCAGTTTTAGTTAGGTTCGATTATCCGTCGAAAAGAAGTTTTATGGTTCAGCGAAGTGCCAATCACGTTTTCAATATGCTGATTGGCTCGCAGAAAAAGGGCGCAAACTTTCCCTGCGTGAGTGTCGTTTAGCGCCCTGTGTTTCACAGAAATGATAACCACTCATCGATTTGTTAGAGGACAAATTTTAAAGGATGTTTGACACTTCGTTCTTGAAATTATATTAAATATATCGTGACTTTATCCAACAGATCAAGCGTAGATGATTGAAGTATTTTAATGGATGAATGAATAATAACTTAGCCGGTTAGCTCTTTTTACGGTCATCTAATGAAAATATGTCGACACTGCTGGATAGAGCACCTTACAATTAATAAAAATAGCCAACTAGATATCAAATCGCAAAGTTATGGCTTTGCAAAGTCGAGAAGTTTTTCAGACTGAAAAGTTTGTATGCTTGGGTACAGAAACTTGTCCTCCTGCATTCAAACGTCTGTAAAATCTTCCAACTTTGTATAACTATATTTTCGCTATTTCGCAACGCAAGACTCTCTGAGTTGGCTATTTTACTAACTTTGAGATGCTTGTTCCAGCAGCATTGATAGACTTTCGATACCTGGCCAATATCGAAAGCTTAAAAAACCGTTCAAAGGTCAATTGACTCGGCTATGCTTACACATAAACTCAGTACTATTGTCTCCTTCTATCAGCTTGGTGGAGGGTATGGAATCTACGCAGGTCTCAGTGGAGCCAAGACTCTCAAGGACCTGAAGGAAGAAGCCCGAGAATATGATGAGAAAGGAAAGTTGCCGATCCCTTTCAAGTTTTACAAAGGTTTGTTCAGTGCGGGTTTGTACGGCTGCACCATTTGGAAGACCCCACAAGATTGGTTCAAAAAAACAATAAACAAAGAATGAAAACAATGGAACCTATTCCTAAAACAATAGAGGTGTAACCTATAGACATTCAGTGAAATTAGAGGTTTCAAAGAGGTGCAGCCCTGCTGCGGATTTTGGTTACATTTCCTCAGCATAACTCTTTTCCTTGATTAAAAGGTGGCCAGAGTTGATTTAGGAGCGCAACGTTTCGAAAGATTGTTTGAAGTTTGTTCTTTGGAAGAGATTATCCAAAGACCTTTACCTGTGAATTGCCTCAAAAAAAAAATAATGGTTCGGTGTCGATCAGCAGCTGTATTTTGCTTTTGTCTTTTCTTAGTTGTCATCAACTTGGAATATGCCAGTGCTGCCATAAATGGGCTGGTGATTCTAGCAAATATTTTGTTGCTGGTATCTTACGGCACGGTAAGTGCAGCCACGCGGTCTTAACTTTTAACCTGTGATATCAACGTGCATATGTTCCACACCTCTCTCTGTTTTTCTTATAAAACAAGTTGGCAGAATTTGGTTGAACATAATGACATGTCATGGTTGGTGATCATTGGCTTTATTCTCGTTAACTGTATATCTATAATCAGTTCGACACTTGTTACTGTTACCCAGCGTGGCACTGATTTTCTTCCTCCAAATTCCCTCCCGGCCCCCACCCCCCAACCAAAAAAAAAAACAAAAACAAAAAAATAGAGCTTGGGCGGGGGAGGGGGGGGGGGGGGGGGAGCGAGGGAGTAGTTCAAATAAACCTGTACGCTTGACTGTTATATAAATGGAGAGATGAAGTGTCATGAAATGTCACGAAAGAAAATCAAGCAGAAGACGAAACTGTTAGTCAATCTACGACATTGTTTTATTATTATTATTATTATTATTATTATTATTATTATTATTATTATTATTATTTTACCTTTGCAGAGGAACCGCTTCTTGGCCCTGCCATACCTGTTCTTGCACATCTTCATGCTCGCTTACACACTGGGGGTGACGATTTTCTTTATCGCAATCTGGCACGGGGTATGTCTTACTTTACCTATACACCGCCAGAATTGTTCATAATGATGCATAAGGTACGGGGGAAGTTTCGAAACCTAATGTTTTGCCAGATAAACTGAGCGGATAAAAAGACCGCAAAGAGATCCGCTCTTCCTAAGAGTGAATCCACGTTCAGGCCGTCAGCTCTGAGATCTCTTTCCAGCGCATTTGCATTGGTTTGCTTCACTACGCCAGAGCGATTCTCACTTGACTGTCTGACTGAGTCTTCACACCAACCGTTCTGACCAATGAGAAACTGGTGGTCAAGGCTTAACCAATCAAAGAGCGAAATAAAGAAAAACCAAGGCATATAACAAATACTTGCGACATCTAATTGAAAACCATTCCCTGACTGGTGAAAAAAAATACATGGAAATTTTACCACTTCCTCGGTCAATCTGACACAAGCCAAACTACTCCTCAATTTATGTCATGCTTGTTCCAGTGCAATCCTCGCGTATTTCCTTTGCTTCCGATATTTGTTTCAGGGAAATTCATTTGCTCCTTGTTTCAAAACAACCAATGAAATATCACACTATCTTCATTTTTACTGATGCCAATCATGGGACTTCGACTCACTTTGTTTATTCATTGATTCTTTTATAGTTCTCATATTTCTTGCTCGGATCGATCATTGGCTGGCTGCTATCGGTAAGTACCCGAATCTTGACAACTTAAACAGTCATCCGAAGTCGCTTTTATATCAATTTTTCCTCATCCCCGAAAAACGAACTCTATGTGTTGAAAATCAGGAACATAGATACTGGACTCTACATCTCTGTCAGGACAACTGGTATCAGGTAAATTTGGCTTTTGAGTACAAGTGAGTCTTGTGGCTCTCGGCCGCTAGAAGCGTTGGCACCAACACAGCTAGACTAACACTAGACGAAGCTCAAGCCTGCTGAAGTTGTGTCGAAACACGGGCTAAAAGTGAATGAACCCCTTAGCTAGACATATAGTGCTTCTAATCAGTATGTCTGTGGCCTGCGTTGTCCCGTATATTTCGCGTATATATCATCTATTTCTTTTCATTTGATTTATCAGATCTACTTTATCATTGTGGTGTTCTCATACCATGAAGCCTTACGTGAAGACCCATCAGGATCGTCTGCCGGATTCGGACCACCGGTTGCCATGGTAATAAGCAATGTTTTTTCTCTCTTTATTTGTTCATGTCTTGCTTTTTTCGTTTTCTCTTTAAATTAAAAGGGCGACGCTCATGAGGTTTTCCTATTGACTTAAAAAACTCAAAAATTATATTACTGTTTCTGACTCGAGGATTAGAAAAAGATTCTCGGCATTTTCAACATCAAACTCAATATCTCTAGCTTCCTTGTCCACTTAGTTATAAAGCCGAATTCCTTCCCACAACCCTTCCTTAAGTTGATTTTTAAAAATTTAGCCTCAATTTTTCAAACGGGTCATTTGTAATCCGTTTCAATTTTTTTCCATCCTTCACCATCCTCGCCATATTTGCATATATTCAAGTCTCTTTGGTGTTTATCTTCCCAGAAAAATTGTTATTTCATTGTTTCCCATTATTTACATACATTTTTTTGATGTTTCTAATAATGACCGCGCTCCTTTAACCAGAGTGTTAAAGTATCACTGACAAAGTCAAATTTGTTTACTCTTAAATCTAATTGTGGGAAACATTCATGTGGTGGCATTTTTTAAACAGTGTTAAATTTTTAAGAATGTCACTATTTATTTGTTCCACAGGTTGGTCTTCCTCCATACGCTAAGTTCCCATAAACACCACGGAACTGAATTTACACAAAGACAGCTCAACTGTCGAGAGTGTCACGTTTTTTTTTTGTTTTTTTTTTTTGTTCTTTATAATATATGTAGTTCTTTTTGTAGTCTTTTCGGTTTTATCTAGCAGTTAAGAGACAAGCTCGCTGTTGCATGCATGAACGGTTGAGCCGAGACGAACACACCAGCAGTACAGTAACACGTGTTTAAACGCCGTGTTGTCGTTTTTTATTGTTGTATAATATGTAGTTCTTTTTGTAGTCTTAACGGTTTTCTCTAGCAGCTTACTGAGAAGCTCAATGAACAGTTGAGCCGAGAAGAACACGCGAGCACTTGATCACGAGATTCGCGCACAGCGCCTCCGGAATCACTTTGTCTTCACATCCGCGCCTCGCGATTTCTCACATTAAGTGTTTTCCACGTGTGCTTTCACGAAGGCCCGCAACGATAAAGAAACTAAATACATCGGGCCACCGCGATACTTTTTGCCACGATACGAAATATCGGTATTATATAATGTCGCGACATTATGATACAATAGAATTTCCTGAAATGTCAGAATGTCTCGGAAAGTTTCTCTTTAATAACTGTGGTAGTTCCTCGCAAGAGCGGAATGTCGTTGATGATAGGCCGTGTAGGGCAGTTCCGTTACAAAAAAACAGAAACAGAATGCAGCCTTCAGCTGGCAATTTTCACTTCGTTTGTTTTGTCCCTTCTACTGTTCATTGGGGATTGTTACCGTACTAAATTAAACTCGTACTAATTCCAGTCAGTTGTGTTTTGCGCCCTGAGAAAAACAAATTAAAACACGGGTATCTTAAAGGAGCACTGTCACCGAGATTTTTGCTGTTTTTGGTTCAATTCTGCCAAAATTAGTGCCTTTCACCTGTTATCGTGCAAACAATGCTCCTACAGAATCAGCAAGATTAATTCCAATGAAATTTTAGTAGGAAGAGCTAACCATAATAATTTTTTTGGTGATTTTTCAATGCATAGCTTGAAATTTTGAAAAAACTTGCCAGTTTTTTCAAATTTCAATCCATTTCCATCCTCGTCATCTTACATGGAATACAGAAGTTTATGGTGTCAATGCAGTACTACAGTCTTTGGCAACAAAACTAGACCATTATTTCAAGGTTTCCACTGATGCATTGGCAGTTTTAAGCTTTTCAAAGTGACGGTACAATAGCGTGACACTGCCCCTTTAACGTCTGTGGTATCGTGGCATATGTATCGAGGTATTTTATCGTATGGTGGGAGTGTATCGTTGCAACCCTACTTTTAATTGTTCTTCTCATTCCAAGTGTTCTTGTCATGTAAAGTGCTACGATACAGAGCTAGCTACAATGAAATAAAGTAAGTTGAGTGTTACAAGGCTTTATTTAGAAGTAAAATAGTAACCGAAAAACCAGGTGTAATTGATAAAATTAAAACATTTGAGTTTGTTTCTACTAGTGGTTTTGCCATAGTTCTGAACTGACCAGCCAAGCTCATTGTAATGATTCCTAGACTCAAATATGGCAGTACAAAAAAAGTATTTAAAACTGCCGTATAGTCGGAGGAGGGGGGGGGGGGGGGGGGGAGAGACTGCCTTATTTAGTCTAAATAGTCTGCGATGCAACCTCGTTCCCAGGGTCCTCTCCTTCCCGTCCCCGGGATCTGGGAGATGACAAAAGATAACATTGAGGGAGGGGCTGGCAAATCAGGAGTTTGGTTATACTTAGCTCACTGGGAAATGGTGAGTATTTAAATAAAAGAAATAACACCTGGTTTGTGCCACAGTAAGAAACTCCCCGAGGTAATTCTCTCTCTCTCTCTCTCTTGCTCGCTACAGGGGACGGGAAGGAGAGAACCCTGGGAACGAGGTTGCCTGCGTAGTTGGCGGTATTGTGGAGGCGGGGAGCAAAGTTTTGGCGGCGGTGCTGCAAAAAGCGAGCAGTGAAGCCGCCGCAAAACTTGACTCCACGAGCCTACAATACCGTCACTTACGTAGGCTATGGCCTAAACGGTAATGCCGCTAAACAGGGTATGGTTTTCCGGGTCTTGAATCGAGTCTTGACAGGGGCCCCGGGTCTTTAATCTTAAACAGGGTATACAAATTCACTATTTAGTGTCTTACGTCAACCGCGAAGCCTTGGACAGAGTGTGAACGTTGGCATTTTGGGGGTTTTGTTGTTGTTGTTGTTGTTTTAATCTGTTATGTCAGCGATAAACAAAAATACGTATGAAAACCAAATCAGGGTCACAAATAAAGGTCTCTTTTGCTAAACAGGGTCAGGCCTTGGCACTCCCCTCCCCACCCCATCCCATCCCATCTCTCCCCCCCCCCCCCCCCCCCCACCTAAACTTCACTGCCATCAAATCCGGACTAGATCCAAGATATGGACACTCCATATGAACACTCCATATGAGCCAACAAAAACATTTTTTCCAAGGGAGACGGGCTATGTGGCAAAACATCAGATGGCCCCCAGAGAGAGGTAAGATAAGATAAAATAAGAACTTTATTTTATCACGCTAGCCTATTCAACAATGTAAAAACAATAGCTGGTTTCCAGTAGGGGCATGAGCTAAGTATAAAAAGGTAACTAATGAGGTCTATTGACTCTAAAGTAATGACAGGTCTCACTCATGTATGGACAATAAACGCCAAGTGGTGTGCTCTCGGTAACTGAATTATTGGTCCTAGCATGTAAACATCAAGATATCAATAGCTGGTCATATCGTTTGAATACCTGTTTCTGTCCGTGTCACCTAATGCTGGGCCGATATATGCTTGGTGTTGCGTGACAGAGAGTGGGCCCAAAGTGTGGAGGCTTGACCGTCTATAATTTTCGCCTGATGTTTGGGTGACAAAACGAAATTACTTAAAATTGCTCATAATAGACAGAATAAAGGATTACATAAATTGTTCAGAACAACCTATCCTCGGCTTCACGTCAATCAAAATTTTATTTCAGTAGCCTACGTGTAACCGTACCCACTCCCCGAGGAAAAAATCTTCCGTTTTTCCTCGGGGGGTGGCTACGGTGTCTCACATTTGTCCAGGAACGAGTTGATTTCAATTGCACGCTACTCTAAATCGGCGGTTTTCAAGAGAGAAACGTGGTTTTTACAAGGGCATATTCGATCATTTTCCTTCTTGTTTTGGCTTTGAAGTGTAGTCACCAAGGTAAGCTCATTCGTGGTGCATTTAGCTTATTGTAATACCTTGCGCGTTGTGCTTGGCCAAGCGATCGTTATATAAGTCTTAAACAACACTGAACGGGACTATTGGTCATCTTCTTCTCAGTTTTCGACCTTGTTTTGTGTACATATTCCGACTCAAAGGTAGCCGTTAAGTCATCGGGTTAGTGGCGACCTCCAGGTCGGTAGTTTATATTCCGACCCAAAGGTAGCCGTTAGGTTATAAGGTTAGTGGCTATCTCAAAGTCAGTAATAATATGATGCGACAAACTATATGCTCGTATGTATAGACCAAAGTAATTACGAATTAAGTACAACAACAAGTACAACAACTTTTATTTATAGAATAAATATTCAGCGTAGAAAGGACTGTTCCGCAAATAGCATTGCTAGTCGGGGCGGAACAGTCATACAAAACAATTACAAAAAAATTTAATAAATTTACGATTTTTCAAACAGATTGTACCAAATCATTAAATCGTTAACATATATTACAAGTTCAATGACTCTTACATGGTATGTTTGAATGAAGAACTCAAGTTCAATTGTACGTTTTTAGGGCAGAGGTAATTTGGGAAATATCGATATAGTCATCATACTTCTTAAGAATATCGAGAAGGAAAGAGTGGAGTTTTGTTTGGAAGTGTTTCTTGTGGGGCTCTCTTAATGATGCTGGCATCTCATTCCAAATTTTAGCCCCTACTCTTGAGAAAGCTCTTTTTTGGATTTCTAACCTAGATTTCTTAATATAGAAATTATTTGCTGACGAAGACCGAGTGTTATAAGAGTGAATACTGGTAGTGTCGCTGAATAGGTTTAAAATGTTACTAGGTACTTTCCGGTTTCGTATATCATGCATTAAGCAACAAACGGATTTGAAATAAAGAAAATTTAGAGGTAAAATATCGGCTTTTTTAAGCCGTTGTCTAAACGCCGTCATTCATCAGCTATCTGTTTATTAGCTACAAAGTTAATTTGCAAAGATCAATCCGACTTTATTTTTTTAAATGGCTATTGCTAAAAAAGAAGCAGATGAAAGTGTTGTATAAAATCTAAAAAACAAAAAAACCCGGCAAAACTGGTTTTTTCGCTTCTCTCTGGCTTATCAAACATTCATATTTCTGTATAATCGTAATCGGCCAGGCGTAGAATGTTTCCTGATCGCTGAAGGAAGACAGGATGAAAAATAGGTACCCAGTAGGGTACACGAGTCTAGTCCTTCGAACTGATGATATTTGTGACTGATTTCACATGACATACCAAGGGTTGGAAACAAATAGAGCCTGTCATGGACACCATTCTGTAGGGGGCATTCCAGTACCACTTGGAGGAGGGAGAGCTGGGAAATGGGAAGGTGGTTCAGGGCATTTTCAAAATACTTCTAATAGGCCATGCACTTCACTTGGGGGAGGAGGGGTCTCATTTTTTTAAAAAATAGATGGAGACGTTCAGCATTATGTTTGGTCTGTGCCCAATGTGGGTGCAATTTTGGGAGACAATTTTGTAGAACAAGGTGCAAAATTCTACAGTCTTGTGCTGAAATGCAAGGCTGGACTTATGAAACTGAGACCACACAATCAAAATGAAAAATATTTCTTTCGAATCTGGGTCAAGTTACAAATACACGTTACATCTTTCAATTATTTAAAGGCAATGTCATCAGGGGAATGTTGTTTTAGGAGTGTAACAGCTGTCCAGACACAACTAGAAGATTTTAAAGAAAGAAATTTGTGAAAGCATTGACACCAAAATTAATTGGTCAGGGTGATTTCTTGATTATTCCTCTGTCTGTTTGGGCAGTAATATTATTTATTTTACTTGTGACATTACCAAGTTTTTATCATAACCAAACAAGTTAAAAAACGTTCAGTAACCAGATAGTTTGTCACGTAACTTGTGAATTAAGTTAAGGTATAAAATACAGCTGATCAATGTTGACTTTGGGTATGATTTTTTAATTCATACCAAGAAACGAATAACCAAACAAGAATAGACAAGTTAGTGCTGCTAGTTATCTCACATGAAACTAATTATCGTGCACTTGCACTGACAAAAATGTAGAAATTTGATATAACACTGTATCAACTCTTAAGGTGCACATAGCAATGAAAACTCAGACTGTCTCAGTCAGCAAAAAACTGCACAACAATTCTTGCATTTGTATCTACAAACATCTGTGGAACTAAGTATAAACATGTTTACGTTCGCGTAATGTATCAGTCAATTCCATAAGCGCCCACCCCCCCCCCCCCGGCATACCCCGGGTATTTGACCAGAGGGTAGCCCCGAACTGCAGGGATTTTGACCCGACATGAGTCCCCGCCCAGTGGGGCATTTGACTATCGGCTAAACACTGGTCAGCGGTCGCCATGTAAAGGATTTCATGCGTCTCGCGTGAAAATTCAATCATTCACCACAGGAGCCGCTTCGCTCCCTTCAACCTTCGCTCTGCTTCTGTTATAATAATTCAATATGCCTTTAATTCAAAGTGTGGGATGAGAACAAAACAGTCAGAAAAGGGGTTTCAGTGAGCAATGTTTTAGATTTCGTTTGCAAAGGTAAGTAAGCGATTTTTTTTGGAATAGAGCAAAATATTTATTATGAGCGGGGAGCGTGACAAAATGCTTCATGCAACGAGTGATCTGCTTTAGATTTATAAAGCTTACACTTGATTTGAGTTCTCTTCTTTAGGTTTTCTGAATTTTTTACTTTTTTCTGTATTTTTTCTTTGGATATCCGAGTTCACGTATTGAGTCGATACTTTTTGGCAACAAACTGAATAGAAATTTTCTTCTTTTGAATAAGCGTTCCATTATACACGTGGGAAATGGTTTGGGATAAGATATGCCCCAAAGGCGGGGAATTTGACCCATTTTGAGGCCCTAACGGTGGGGCATTTGACCGTCTAAACTGGAAACACAGCGGGCATTTAACCAAATTTTTTCAAAAGTCAAATGCCCGGGTGTTTGCGCGTGGGTGGGGGGGATGGGCGCTTTTCGAATTGACTGACACATAACTTGACATTCGATTTGTCGTCGACAGAGCGATTACTGTCAGCCTCAAAAGAGGGTTTATTGTCCTCAAAGGAGGGTTTATTGGCATCAAAAGAGGGCTTTTTGTTCTCAAAGAGGAATCATACTAATCTTACACGCACATGCTGTCCGCTTGAATTGATCACAACGGCTTCGACAACTGAACGCCTTTAAGCTTATAATTTTTCGAAACCATCGACCTAAAAGTGGTGGAACACTCGCAATCACCTTTTGCTTGATTGATTCAATGCATGTTAAGAAAGTTGTAGCAAGTTTTAAGACCAAATATAGAATAATTCAACGTAAAATGTACCAGCGGCTTCGTGTCGTCAGCTACAAGAATCTTCAGCACAGATTCCCACGTGGCATTTTCGGATGCAGCTTGTCCACGAACAATTTTCAATAGATACGATGTATTCATGTTTTCGGATCGATCGAGAAAAATTGCAGCAGCATTCGTCGATACGGCGACGTGCCTGTCTTGTTGTCTGTTTGCGTATCGACGTTTTCGAATCGATTGAAGAAAATTGAGTGGATACTCCAACGCAATTGTGGCCAGTGAACAGCTCTGAGTAGATAGAGTCTAGAGCGCATGCGCACTAGACTCATAAATTACTTCACGAGATGTGACTGTTTCCGCCGATTTCATTTTTGTGGTTTTTCAAACTCGTAAATAGTTTGATGACGTATAGAACAACCGGAACGCAATTTATTCCACATCGCTTGGTCATTGTAAGCTACTTGACAAGTAATCAAAACAGACGTCTTCGCTTTTGTCATCTGAGATTGTTGGATTAATTTGGTACTTGGATGAATAATTTTATACGACCTTTTGACACCATTTCGAAAGACCGAAAGCAGAGGGTGTACAGTTATACCGGAACTGTGTTCCCATAATGTACTGTATGTGTATGTGTATAATTATAGTGGACAGTACTTCGACAAAATAACATAACAAGGGACATTATAACATAACTAAAGAAAAGCGCGCGCTCTGATTGGTCAATTAACCATTTACCATTTGCCCATGGGTGAACGCTGTTGACGTGTGCGCTGTTTATAAACTAAAATTTCTCTTTTTGGGGGCGAGATTTTACGAAATTTGTACCGTTTCTATCGTCATAGTGGCTACCGAAGTATTTAGCCGTTACAATTTCTGTGAATGAAGTTTCGCGCGCCTGTTTTTCTTGGTCATGTTAGTTAGTTAGTGCAATAAAATGGGACTTTGCTTTCTCTACGATGCTTATGTTATGTTACAGTGTATGTTATAAAAACAAATGGTAAACGGATCGGCGTGCACTATTAAGTTATGGATGCACTTGGGAGGTATGCTAAGCACTCAAGAAGCTAGAGTCGCTCTCGGCTAAACCTCGAGCGATTCTTACGCTTCTCTCGTGCTTAACAACCCCCCATGTGCACCATAACTCAATAGTGCACACCGATCCGTTAACCATTTGTCAATTGAGGTAGCCTGCGAATACAGCCGTCCCTCCGCCCTCGACCGGCTGTATTCGCAGGCTAACATTGAGGTAAACGCAAGAATACAGTATTTCATATTATTTTCAAGTTTTCTTAGTCAGTCGGCAGCTCCGGCGATAATATCTGTAATAACTACAATTCGACTCAATCCTCTGCAGTTCAGTTTCACGTGCCTTTAAAATTTGCCCTTAGAGTGCGTAGGACAAACAAACAGCTTTCTTTTCAAAATTTACACAGACACACACACACAAAAAAGATTGGGATACTTGAAGAAACCATAAAATAAAGATAAGTACTATTTTATTTTGACATACTCTAGATATATACCTCTAATATTCCCAGTTCCAAAGCCAGAAATAACCCCACGTCTAACATACGAAGATTGGGTAGCCTTAAGAGGGCCACCAACGAGCCATGAGAATTTCGCCGTATTAAAGGGGTCCTGTCACGGCAATTCTTGTTATAAATTGTTCAAATTGCTAGGAAGTACTTTATTCTCTCGTTTAATACGAAGAGGTAGATTTCGAATGATTTCTCGTAAGGAAAGAAACGAATATTATTTTACGGAATTTTTCCAAAACACAATGACAAGCTACATTCCCGTGATTTCGTCCTCGTCATTCGTAGCCATAGACAACCGCGAATAGATTCAATGGACATAAGTACGAAAGGAATCAGTAGTTTGTCTTAAAAGTTTCTATTGGTTTATCCATAGAAGCGACAGGGCCTCTTTAACAGCCGGCTAAAATCGTTTATTATTATTGCGATATCCTGATTGGCTATTCAATGACGTGCTTCCCCCCCGTCATAGAAGCAGTAATCTTAGTGCGCGCATTGCTGCAATTTGTTGACGCTTACACTAAGCCATTCAAAGCTTTCTCGTCCGGCCAATTTCAGTCATTTCGTCTTGTTTGTTTGCTGTTTTACCGTCGATTTACTGCGCTTAAACTCATCGCCTAGCCATGGCCATTCTGGTGCGTACCTGCTGCTGCGGTTGTGATTTGAAGATAGGGATTCTGCTAATTGCCATCTTTGGCGTGGTGAGTTGACGCAACCGTGTAATTCTTTGCGATCAGTTCCGCGTTTGTTACTGTAATTGAGTTAGCTTAGTGAAGTCGTTTTCCTGTGGAATCTGTCTTTATTTTTCGATATTCTACTGGCGCACAGCTTTGAAGGGCTAGTTTAACGTCGTTTAACTCCGTGAAAGAGATGTTTCAGTAAATTTAGTTTGAAATTCGTTTTTTCTTGGTTAGCGTGAGGTGAGTTTACAAGCATAACTGGTTGTGAAGTTAAGCGGAAAAAAGCTAATGTAGCAAGCGAAACGTTTTCTGGCTCTCTTTATGCTTCTTAACTGGCGATGTAGAAGTCTCTTATAGTATCTTCAGATGATAAATCGATATACAGAAATCAACGAACAAAACCATTTCGCCGAGCGCAGCAAATTTATAAAATATTTCCTAAAATGTATGCATACCGCATGAAGTTCGATTCCCAGCCAAATAACGGAAATGAGGGTTCATTTTCTTCGCAATGCGCGTCGTGTCGTTGTCATATATGATGCAACAATCTGAGTTAAAAAAGCTTTTAACTCGATTATATTTAAAACAAAATGTCAATGAGCTAGAATCTTATTGAACAACAAAAGATTCCGGGGCAAAATTTTGTAAAAGCCATAAGCGCAATGTGACCGTCTTGGATGAATTCCCAGTGGAGCGTTTTTTTCTTTTTCCAATCGTGCGTCCTTTCGCATGCTAACGAGGGTTTTCGTAAGAAGACGAGGGGCGACGAATGGTCTTTGTAGACTTCTTAGCACTTTTTACGGCTCTCTTAGTTGCGAATTATTTGGAACGATTTCTTTTCGAAGCCTGAAATTGCCTGAGGCCCGTACGAAAAAAACATAAATTGGTGATCAAACTCGCCGGCTCGTGAAGTACTCCATTTTATCCCCTGAACAGAGGGGTCACCAACGACAAGTTTCGGTAGATATTTGTTCGGTGGAGGGTAATTCGCCTTGTGCTTTCGGCGTCGATTAAAGAGTGCACTCGGAATTTCGTAACTGAAACGCGGCCTAAAACTTTCGCAATTGGGGAAATCATAGCCCTGAGGGTTTCGAAAAGGTCGTAACTGCTGTTTTTGGCAGCAAAAACGTCACCTAGCACTTTCGGAAAGGAAATATGTTCCCTAGAAAGTTCGTGGAAAGTTCATTTCAGCTTGTATTTTCTCAAGGAAATTTTGTTCCCTAACATTTTCGGGCAATTAAAATATCAGCTAGGGAATCGAACGGATTTTCTTCTTCTAGCTTATGAAAAGATCACTTTAAACAAACTTCAAAAACCATAAGGTACTTCAAAATGCCTTTTTGCAAGTTTTGGCTGATTTGGCTCGTTGGGTGCCCTGAAACAGCAAGGCGACGATTTCATTTTTTGTGATCTTTCAAACTCGTAAATAGTTTGATGACGTACTCGACACGGCTTGCAGTTGTAGGGAATACAGAACAACCGGAACGCAATTTATTCCACATCGCTTGGTCATTGTAAGCTACTTGACAAGTAATCAAAACAGACGTCTTCGCTTTTGTCATCTGAGGTTGTTGGATAATTTGGTACTGGATGAATAATTTTTATACGACCTTTTAACACCATTTCGAAAGACCGAAAGCGAAGGGTGTACAGTTATACCGGAACTGTGTTCCCATAAATATTTGTCACGCTAATTAGAATATTCTAATTTCGAATAGGCGGCGAAAAATTAAGGCCCAAGGGAGTTCTGAAAATACAGTGGAACCTTGTTAACACACAGGCAAACCAGTCGTGCTGTGTGACACGTTGGGTTATTCATGGACTTGGAGCTGTAGATATCAGTGTTATTTATTTTTTCACCCGAAGTACTGTTCGTTAGAAAATAGTAGTAGTTACTAAACTCTATAATTATAGTGGACAGTACTTCGACAAAATAACATAACAAGGGACATTATAACATAACTAAACGCGCGCTCTGATTGGTCAATTAACCATTTACCATTTGCCCATGGGTGAACGCTGTTGACGTGTGCGGTGTTTATAAACTAAAATTTCTCTTTTTGGGGCCGAAATTTTACGAAATTTGTACCGTTTCAATCGTCATAGTGTCTACCGAAGTATTTAGCCGTTGCAATTTCTGTGAATGAAGTTTCGCGCGCCTGTTTTTCTTAGTCATGTTAGTTAGTGCAATAAATGGGACTTTGCTTTCTCTACGATGCTTATGTTATGTTACAGTGTATGTTATAAAACAAATGGTAAACGGATCGGCGTGCACTATTGAGTTATGGATGCACGCGGGGTTTGCTAAGCACGAGAGAAGCGTAAGAGTCACTCAAGGCGTAGCCGAGAGCGACTCTAGCTTCTTGAGTGCTTAGTATACCTTCCAAGTGCATCCATAACTCAATGGTGCACGCGGATACGTTTACCATTTGTTTTATAACATATCATAAACAACGTAGATAAAGAAAAGTCCCATTTTATTGCATTAACTTACATGAACCAGAAAAACATGTGCGCGAAACTTCATTCACAGAAATTGCAACACCTTAATACTTCGGTAGACACTATGAAGATTGAAACGATACAGATTTGTAAAATATCACGCAAAAAAGCGAAATTTTAGTTTACAAACAGCGCACACGTCAGCTATCATCAGCAGCGTTCACCCATGGGCAAATAGTAAATGGCTGATTGACCAATCAGAGCGCGCGCTTTTCTTTAGTTATGTTATAATTGTTAATTGAGGTAGCCTGCGAATACAGCCGTCCCTCCACCCTCGACCGACTGTATTCGCAGGCTAACATTGAGGTAAACGCAAGAATACATTATTTCATATTGTTTTCAAGTTTTCTTCAGTCGGCAGCTCCGGCGATAATATCTGTAATAACTACAATTCGACTCAATTCTCTCCAGTTCAGTTTCACCGGCCTTTAAATTTGCCCTTAGAGTGGCGTAGGACAAACAAACAGCTTTCTTTTCAAAATTTACACAGACACACACACAAAAAAAGATTGGGATACTTGAAGAAACCAAAAATAAAGATAAGTACTATTTTATTTTGACATACTCTAGATATATACCTCTAATATCCCAGTTCCAAAGCCAGAAATAACCCCACGTCTAACATACGAAGATTGGGTAGCCTTAAGAGGGCCACCAACGAGCCATGAGAATTTCGCCGTATTAAAGGGGTCCTGTCACGGCAATTCTTGTTATAAATTGTTCAAATTGCTAGGAAGTACTTTTTTCTTTCGTTTAATACGAAGAGGTAGATTTCGAATGATTTCTCGTAAGAAAAAGAAACGAATATTATTTTACGGCAATTTTTCCAAAAACACAATGACAAAGCTACATTCCCGTGATTTCGTCCTCGTCATTCGTAGCCATAGACAACCGCGAATAGATTCAATAGGACATAAGTACGAATCAGTAGTTTGTCTTAAAAAGTTTCTATTGGTTTATCCAATAGAAGCGACAGGGCCTCTTTAACAGCCGGCTAAAATCGTTTATTATTATTGCGATATCCTGATTGGCTATTCAATGACACGTGCTTCCCCCCCGTCATAGAAGCAGTAACCTTAGTGCGCGCATTGCTGCAAATTTGTTGACGCGTACACTAAGCCATTCAAAGCTTTCTCGTCCGGCCAATTTCAGTCATTTCGTCTTTTTGTTTGCTGTTTTACCGTCGATTTACTGCGCTTAAACTCATCGCCTAGCCATGGCCATTCTGGTGCGTACCTGCTGCTGCGGTTGTGATTTGAAGATGGGGATTCTGCTAATTGCCATCTTTTGCGTGGTGAGTTGAGGCAACCGTGTAATTCTTTGCGATCAGTTCCGCGTTTGTTACTGTAATTGAGTTAGCTTAGTGAAGTCGTTTTCCTGTGGAATCTCTGTCTTTATTTTTCGATATTCTACTGGCGCACAGCTTTTGAAGGGCTAGTTTAACGTCGTTTAACTCCGTGAAAGAGATGTTCTCAGTAAATTTAGTTTGAAATTCGTTTTTCTTGGTTAGCGTGAGGTGAGTTTACAAGCATAACTGGTTGTGAAATTTAAGCGGAAAAAGGCTAATGTAGAAAACGAAACGTTTTCTG
>JAEMWC010000645.1:5000-87500 GCA_016490735.1 Pachyseris speciosa
CTTTAAAGAACTTTTCTTACTTTTTTACGTTTAAACGCGGTTAACGTCTAACCCTGCCACTTTTTGGCGACCACCACGCAGGCTCGAGTTGCCCCAATTAACCTCGTTCCAAAGAACAGGAAGCAGAGAAAAACTGGGAAAGAGGTTGTAACAAAATCTCCAATTTTTCCTCCTTTATCAAAATAAAGATGACAATTTAATGTGCAGGAGTGGAATTAACACACAAATAAAGTATTACTAAAGAATTAAAATGACTCTTTTTTTACATTTTTTCAGAGCCAAAATAATTGACTTCCACCAAGCAACAGGTTGTGATGGGACACACCCAGAAATGTTTTCGTGGATCAAACGTTATTTCAGCTGTAGTGTGAATTCCACTGCAGTCCCCACTGGGCCATCTGTTCTCCGGCAGACCTCAGTTCCTCCTCTATACCTCCAGCATCAAGGTTTGTTGCTTGTATTTCTTACGTATGTGTCTGCGGATTAGGAGAAATGGAAGTTCAGTCCTTGTTTTCGGGAAGCTTAGTCTTCGGAACATGAATAATTTCATTAGAAGGATTGAATTCAAAATGTAGTGTGAGCACCGAAACCTGTTGTATGAAATTTTCCTACTGAAGATTAGAAATCTCCCTAACTTCTAGGAGTGGTCTTTCAATTAATTCTGTAGAAATTTGAGAGTAAAAATTTGCAATAAATTGACTCTACATACATGTATTCTGTTCCCACTTTATTACATACAAAAAATTTAGCCGTTAATGTATGGCTAAATCACAGTCATCAATACTACTAAAGTAGTAGCGAAAATTCAGCCTTGTGCGAGATTCGAACCCATGACCTCTGCGATACCGGTGCAGAGCTGAGCTACTGGAGACAATTGAAGGTGAGAATGATGTATATGATCAGGAAAAAAATCATATATGAACTGCAGAAATGAAATCAAATGAAGATTGATCCTCGCAGTTGTGAACGCAATTTATGCAATTGCGAAAAGAAGCCTGAAAAAAATTCAGAGAGAATTGAAGTCCTGAATTTTTTTCAGGCTTCTTTTCGCAATTGCACAAATTGCGTTCACAACTGCGAGGATCATTCTTCATTTGATTTGACAATTGAAGTTGTTGGCGCGAGAGGGCTCCACCATCTCGTTTCACTCGCATCGCCAATATTTACGTCATTCTCTCTTTCCAGGCCACAGTCGGCTAGTGATAGGCGTCGAGGAGCATTCTGGGAAGGATGGAGGTCTGTTTCTTCTGTTGTTTGATCTGTCACACTCCGCTAAGCAGATGCAAAGTCTGTTGGAAGACATTCAAAGCAGCAGCTCCGGATTGAGGCACCTGCGGCGCTCCTTGAAGCAGATGAGGTGCAAACAGTATCAGATAGTGTATGTGGACGGAATCATGGAACCAACCGAAATGGAAACGAGTAAAACGATGGAGAGCATGAGAGTTCCGTGAAATGGCACCAGCATCATCCCGTTTTACGAATTGTTGGTTTCGATCAGCGGTTTGACCAGAATAATGTTGTGGTCGCAAATTTGTTAAGCCGATGTTAGGTCATCTTGCTTCTCAGTCACTTCGCTTCACTTCGGATCGCTCCACATTATGGTTACGTCACTTCACAAAATAGTTAGAATAAATCCTGATCCTACCAACTACAACTAGAAAGCTTTAAGTCAGGACCAGCTGGCAGTCCTGTTTTAGGAAGTCGAGATCGCAAGCTATCAAGAGCACTACGGGACTGTAACGAGGATGAAAATAGCGAGAAAAGACGCCTATTCCAGCCTTAATCCCAGCCCCCCTCGGCTCCTTCGCTTCGCGTCTCGTTTTTTTAAGCGCCCAATTGGCTATCCAGGAAGAGAGTGGAGGACAGTGTACTTTTTAAAGGGAGGGTTTCACGGTTCGGCGCATGTGCAAACTATCATGTTAGCGCATGACTCTTAGCGCATTCGATTCTATTGTTTATAAAACACTCGGAAGCGTGCAGATGACTCGCGGTAAATTTGCCTGTGAAAATTTCACGGTCAGTCGCGAAAACGGGGTGATAAAGATGACGTTTCTCGTTAGAATTCATTTTGAATTTTCCGACTCCGTGCACAAAGTACATTGTAGTTTTCGTATCAACCACATGTATTTCACTAATAACAGACTGTAATTTTGTGCAAGCAGAATGATAGTGCACGCGTAGCCATACTTCTACTTCCACTTCGACTTTAATATTCTTCAACGCTATTACACATCAAGAAGAGTTAAAAGAATAACAATATAAACATGGCCAATAAAAATAATAAATAAATAAATAAATAGATAAATAAATAAAATATGTAATTAAGAATATAGCTATACTTAAAAATAGAACTTAAAATAATTTTGCACTGCAAAATGCTGAATAATTAAGTGATCTGGTTACAGGTAATAAACAGTTCCAGTCCCTTATAGTTCTCGGACAGAAACTATACGGCTACAAGAAGGCTATCAGAATGACCGGTGCCCAAATTTCACGAAAGACGTCAACGGATTTACACAGAAAATAATGAATTTAGTGTTGAACATCGAATTTATTCTTCGTCCCGAAGGTTTTATTCTGGACCGGACGCACAAATTATGCACTCGCATCTGAGTGGTTTCTAAACAATGGGATTGAATTGGCCACGTCATAGATTGCACATGCGCTGAACAGTGAAACTATCCCTTATTTATTTATTTATTTATTTAGTTAAATCAATATTTTATAGGAGCATCCAGTTTAGCATCTTTTTAAGCCCCATGTAACACAAATCTGACAAAACTTACAGGCAACGTAATTGTTCCATAACTGTTCCAAAGCACCACTGTACAAAGGCAGTAAGTTTTCCTTGGCACTTTCATCATTTCATCCACGAGGAGAAGTGCAGCGATCCAACTAGTTCGTGGAGCGATCTGACGTGGAGCGAAGTGGATATGTCTTTGATAACACAATTAGTAAAGTGGATGATATTCTGACGCACAAGAACGCATTGTTTACTAATAACAACATCGAAAGGTTACTTTAAATCTGATCTAAAAATTTGAATTGGTGCGTGCCTCCTTGACCGTTCAGAACGAGGTGATAAAACACAACAGAAAAATTAGCAAGAGTTAGTAAAAAGGGCCAACGACTGGTCATAATGTGCTGCATTTCACCATGACATGCTGGATTATATTGAACTTTATCTAAATGTAAAGTGGTGAATTTACGCTCCTCTCACAAATTTACGGCAACTAAAGGTCGAGAACATGAAGATGGATGAAAATGGGACCATAGCTCAACAATTTTATTATGATGTATTTATTGCTTCAAATTCAATGAGATATTTAATATTATTTAATTATAGAAACTGTGGTAAAATAAAGCAGAATATTTAGTTATCTTGACGTTGTTAATGAGTTCATGCTATTGCAGTGGCAACCATCTAATTTGAATTTCGGAACAATATTTTTGCTACTAAAAAGAAACAGATTCTTATGCAGTCATTTATTGTGTGTTAAAGAGGACGAGAAGAGTTTTCTATGCGCGAGGTTTATGAACAGTACAGCAAATTTGACTAGGGCGCGTGAGAGCCTGGGGTGACTTGAACCTAGCCCCCTTTGCCAATCCCTTCCTTTCAGACTCCTTGCTCCCAGTCTCCCGCCCATTCCTTGATACGGGCTTGGCAATTGAATCTTTTCTTCTCCAAACAAGTCTTTTTTGTTCTTCCGGCAACCACCGCACGTGCAGCGGGCATCCTGGAAAACCCAATCTTGATAGGCTAAGTGCTGCGCAGGCGCTTTCCGCGTTTTCCAAAACAACATGTGCACTGCACACACTCTGAAAACTAATTTTTCTCACGGGCCCAAAATGGCTAAAAATTCTCCTAAGGGATTCCTCCGTGTAACAGGAGACGGTGTCGTGGTTTCGCCAACGTACACTCAACGTTGTTTGTGGTGGAGAGTGTTGAACGCTGTAGAGTTTTGTGTAATCTCTGACAGTTTTCTCCAGCTGGCTTTGTTGGTAAATACTCAGTGGACGAAGCCCTGACCGCCACTTGGCCGCGGCAGGGTTGTTAGGGCTGTAAACTTCAAGAGCTCGGATAAGACCTGACGAAACAGCAACAATGGTTAATCATAGTAAAGTGCCACAGGCATCTTACAGCAAGAAAGAAACAGAAAAAAAACTCTGTATACCAACTCCGGAGTAAACGAGCGCTAATTCGATAAAATTGACACTGTGAATTTAAGAATGAATATGTGAGTGATCATCGCAGTTATGAGCACTCTGCTTATAAGCCGTAGTGGAAATAAAGCCTGAAAAAAAAATCACTCACGGGTATATTATAACCTGCGTCGGAGACGTTAACTAAGCGCGGTTAGTACCGTCTGCGAAGCAGCGCCAAATCCCTTGTTCTGTACCAGAATTTGAGTACGCGTTATGATTGGCTCGTCAACAAAAGGCTTTTGTTGACGAGCCAATCATAACGCGTACTCAAATTCTGGTACAGAACAAGGAATTTGGCGCTGCTTCGCAGACGGTACTAACCTGGATTAGTTAACGTCTGCGACGCAGGCTAGTATATTACGAACCATAAAAATGACCAGCTCCCAGTTGGCTTGTTAGCTTAGTTGGTAGAGCAATTCAACGATATCGCAGAGGTCGTGGGTTCGACTCCCGTACAAACTTGAATGTATTTTCAGGCTTTATTTTCACTACTGTTAAAGTAAATAATTGCGATGATCACTCACATATTCAAAATTAGCACTGTTGCGTTACGTTCTTGTAACACAGTCTTTGACTGGCTGGTTCTCGCGAAACGCAGCCGAAAACTAGACATACAGAAAATGAATATCAGTTATATATAAACTAAACATAAGCTTTTTCCAGCCATTCAGCTTAATGTTTAGACTCCCAAGCTTGCACTTAAGAACCCTCTTTTTAAGAATCGAAATCAGAATTAGCTTTCCTGAAAATAGGAACTTTCGCTTTTTTTCACTGATGCAAACTGAGTTTGATTTAAATCGTTTCGAGTGAATTGCCATATCGGTATTTTTGGCTTCCAGGCTTCAATTCAACTCAAATATAATCAGTGACGTCAAAAATTAACAGCCACCAGACTGGCCTAATTTTTTTAGCACTTTTAGTTTCTTTTGTTTGTCTGGCCAGTTCCGCTTTTCTCTAACTCGCACAAAGCGCGACCATCAGTGGTGCTTGCTCCTTTCCACTGATTATTATAAAGTTAGCAAGCCACATACCTGGAGATTCCCTTGCAAAACCATTGAAACTGTTGATAGTTGGCCTATCGTCAGATTCTTCTTTATCCCTTCTAGGCCACGATAAAGCGAAACTTTTGGGATGATCCACGTCTCTCAGCTTCTCCAACACTTTCGTTATCTGGTTCGCTCTTTCTCTTTCGCACTTCCCTGTCGCCCAAAGCTTCTCCCGCGGTTTTTGCAGGGGGACCACTGTGATAACTTGTCTCAAGCTGATAGACATTGCGTAAATACCAAATAATCTAGCTGCTTTGATGAACGCGTTTGCATTGTTGGTTTGGAAAAATGCGCGCAGCGACGTCACAATGGAATAAACTTGTCTCGAGCGCACGCAAGACAAAACGGCAAGGTTACCGTATGAATAACAATACGAAATTACTCATAACGAGGGGTTGCGAAAGTATTCAGGTAGCTGTTGTGGACACAAGGAAATGACTGTGATCTTTTGGGTATACTTGGAGAAAGAGAGAGGCAATGTGGACTAAGGCGTCTCGTCCAAAGTTTTTATCCTTAGTTTGGCATAATCGTGCTTTTAATAAGAGCACAATAAGGCTTAACTTGACGCTGAAAATGGCCATTAAAATCATATCATGGTTCGAGTTCGAGACAGTTAGGGGCACCCAACCACAAGTTTCGGTAGATATCTGTTCGGAGGAGGGTAATTCGCCTTGGGATTTCGGCGTCGATTAAAGAGTGCACTCGAATTTTCGTAACTAAAACGTGGCCTAAAAGATTCGCAATTGGGAAATCATAGCCCCTGAGGGGTTCGGAAAGGTTGTAATTGCTGTTTTTGACAGTCAAAAACGTCAGCTAGCAGTTTCGGAAAGAAAACAGTTCCCTAGAAAGTTCGTGGAAAGTTCATTTCAGCTGACATTTTCTCAAAGGAAGATTTTGTTCCCTAACATTTTCGGACAATTGAAACTTTAGCTAGGGAATCCGAACAGATCAACTTCTTCTAGTTTGTGAAAACATCACTTTAAAGAGACTTCAAACACCATAAGCTACTTAAAAATGCCTCTCTACAGCTTTTAGTTGATTTGGCTCGTTGGGTGCCCCTGGACAGTGATAGCCTCTACCAAAAATATTTTAACCCAAAAATGTCCAACAGAATATTTCTAACCCATAAGTTAGACTATAAGTTCACAGCCACCAACTTCCTGAAAAGCCACAAAAGCCCGCTCATAGCCCCATCTCGAGCACTCGTGCTCCGCTTCCCCTCAACTAAGAGAACAGCCGCGATAGTTGTCGATTTTTTCGGCTCATGTCAATGGCTGACCCGCAGGAAAATCATTTGCCGGTGAGCTGATAGCTTCTCACTTTTCTCTCCGGCAGAGCTTGCATGGCCCTCGAGTTAACCTGTTGTTTGTATGACTTTTTCACCCAGACTGCTCCTTTAGAAGGATCTTCTAGCAAAATTAAGTGGATCAGTTCACGCTACAGTTTCTTCTTCCTCACGTACGGCTGAGAAATACACGCGTCACCACTCGATCTGCATCAAGTTCATGATTTCATTGAAACAATTAAAATAATTTTTTACTTTGATGCTGTAAACATTTATTATTACTAGTTTCCATCATCTTGGAAAGAATATTAGTTGCGGCATTCAAACTTATTTTATCAGGATTAGCAACTGACGACGGATGAGGTTCCATCCGAAACATGTTTTACGGTTTGAAAAGTTATTATGTGCCGAGTTTCTCAGCTTAAAATGTTAATAACAAAATGACTCGGGCTATTGCGTATTCACAGGAAATAGTATGTTTCCTGATGAAAACTGTTTCCACTCCGAACTGTCTGGTTTCCATAGTATTTTCTTTACTCCCTGGTTTCCTGAAAGCCCACGTAAAAATAGACTAAAACATTTTAATATTGTCCTAGTACACCTTGTAGCTTAGTTATCCTCAAATCTTTGCTTATTTTGTTTTCAGGTTTTAAACAAAGTATCATTCTTAGGCCTGCGTCTCTGGCCGTTTTTTGTTGGAGAGCGCACGAGGAGAATAGATGGGAGGCAACGAGAGACCGCCTGCCCGGATTTGGAGCCTTTTCTCATGAGTAGTCCGTACGCCGTCGTAAGGACTGTTTTGACTGGACCAGATTTGGATTGGTTACTCCTCGCGGCTTCGCCGCTAGGTCACGCGCTCCAGAACAAAACCGCCAGCTACACAGGCTATATAATTCTGAGAACTGTCCGCGAAAAAAAAAAAACAGTAAAATAAAACCTGATTCGGAGGAGGAGACCGGTGGTTGTTGTCCCTAAGCACTCGTATGTACGTTTCCACTAGCCTGCGAATGCAAATGTATTTCCGGTTGTTGCTTCTTTCCGGCCGGGTGAAACTAGAGCCATGTTTGCATGGGCTGCCCCGTCTTATTTGAGATCGCATCTTAAGGAGCGGACGTCGGCGTACTCGCTCAGGGGCCACGCTATTTTGGAACTCCCTACTGTGAAAACAACCACGTATGGTCTCCATTCTTTTCGTTATTTTGGCGCGCATGAGTGGAACAGGCTTCCCGATGATGTTAGGAGATCGGAGACGTTGGCTGGTTTTCGGCGCGGGGTTAAGCGACATATTTTCCAAGGCCAGGCATTGCTTTATTGGAAAACGGTAAGAAACAAGCAAGGCTGGTTACACGGCTAGGAATATATATTTAAACCAATATTTCGGGAGGCACAGCCTTCCTTCATCAGGGTGTTACATATTATGACCCTAAGATGAAACGACGTTACAGTTTTAAAAAAAGTTGTACATGTAACATGATATTATAATAAAGGTAAACAATACAACGTAAAATAAAAAAACGTTACAGTTTGAAAATTTGAAAAAAAACGTAACAAGAAAACAAAAAGATAGGTATTATATTTCTTCTTTTCTGTTGATACCTAACGGTTCAAGAGTTTGACCTCTATCAATTAGATATGCTTCTCTGGCTCTTCGTACACCGTCACGATTAGATTTGGACAGTTCTAGTGGAATTAGTTGCATGTCAGAAGCGCTGTGACCGTTAGAGAGAAAATGTTCTGATACTGCAGTGGGTTTAGAGCTGTTGGTTTGTTTGTCGACTGTTCTACGATGTTCGTTGAAACGGTCCTTAAGTCGTCGTTTAGTTTCGCCTATGTATTGTTTGTGACAGTGATTGCATTGTACCATGTATATCACTGACATTTTTGGAATTACAGTCAATGTGATGTTTGATAAATCTAGTTTCGCCGGTGGAATGAAAAGTATAGGTTGTAAGTCCATCAGTTATGTAGTTGCATGTTAAACAGTTGTGGCCACAGCGAAAGGCACCAAGGGGTTGATTATTTTTAGCAGGTTTACGTAGTTTAGCACTGACCAATAGAACACTCTTATTGTTGTAACGTTCCTATATTATTTCACTTGATGTATTGATTTATTTATTTAGCTAGTTAGTTAGTTATTTGTTATCTCATTCGGAGAAACTGGCGTCATGTATGCTATATCTAAATCCGAAGAAAAATAAGGTTATGTATGTATGTATGTCTCGTATTACTCGTGTTGCTCGTTGGAGACTGGGCCCAACTAACGTTGCGCAAGCGCACATTTTCATGTGGAAGCACGCCACCCAGAATAGAGCCGAAAAATTTCGCGGAGACATTTTCAATTTCGCGGTTTGTAGCCGTCTTTTCTTTGTATGATTTTGTGCTTTCCCTTGAACCGTCTGGAAGATGGCGTCTCGGGCGAATGCACGACTGAAATCCTACAAGAATAAGGCCTTAGATTCCACAGAAATGAGGCGGAGGCGCGAAGAAGAAGGGGTACAAATTCGCAAGGCCAAGCGTGAGGAACAAGTGAGAAATATGTTAAAAAAACTGACAGCGCGCTTTGTACACGATATTTCGAATGATTCAGCTTCTTGCTTGGTTTTTGGATAACTGAACTGTTTTTGGTGTCCTTTTACCGTGTTTTCTCAGATGTTTAAGAGAAGAAATGTAGATATGGCAAAATCTTCAAGTCAGGCCAGTGAGCTGGAGACGTTGCTCACCACGAACCACGTTGGTCAGGTAAGAAGCTGCGTCGGTGTCGCAATGCAAAACTATACTCTTTACAAAGTTCCATTGTCTTCGGTGGATATGAGCGATATGATTTCGCCGATTCTTTCTTCTGATACTATTTTTGTATTTGTTTAGGGTATTCTGAAACCCATACAGTTTTGGCAATTGAAATTTTCACACACATCCAACCAATTACTTAATTCTTCCGTCTTTTTAATTCCGGGAAAAATGAATGATACGAAAAGTCAGTGTACCGTTGGATTATTGAAGTTTGCATTTATTAGGGATAAACCGTCAAAATCGTCATATTTGTACGTTGCGTTTGTTCTTTAATCTTAGTGAGTTAATTATCAGTAGTGTTATTCATTTTGCAATTCCACGTCGTACGTTTCAGTTAAACTTAATGATTGAGGCCATTTCATTTCATGGTAAGTTAAGTTTTAAAAAGAATAAATTCCACATTAAGTACTGCTTTAAGATACTTACTAGCGATTACATGAAACCTGCAAGATTCAGTTCTCTTATTTGTTCAACTATTATGTACATTTAATAATTTGTTTGTAATTACTTATGCACTAAGTAAACAAATATCAATGTCATTGAGCATTTTTCAAACTCACTTTAATTCATAATTGTTCCTCAACACATTATAATAATGTTGTCAATATTCATCATCTGTACACAACAGATGTTCTGCAATGACTGCCTGCAGCTCATCTATTCTAAACTTGGGTTCTGAATGAATGATGATGCAGTTGTCATGCTCAATCTTGCAGAAATGGCTTTTTTTTAGCTAACTACGCCTATGGTCATGCCAGTTAGGTTTTCAGACTACCTTCCATGCAATCAGTAAAATCATTTTGACCTAAATTTCATTTTGACTTACAACCTAGATAGAGAAAAACATACAGTAAATAAATGAAAAAAATGCACACTGTCTTGATAGCCTGAGCAAAAGTCATCGTCAGACTTTCCCTGCTAGCAGAGGCCTTTTTCCTCATATTCAGCATGCAGGAGAAAGAGACCTTTGCCATGGGTCGAAACAGTCTTTGATTAAGCCGCCGTCCGTGGTCGTGGACAGAAATTTTTAAACGCATGCTCCTTGTATTGTTTGCTGGCCGATCATCTGCCAAAAGCATCAAGTGATGGTTCGGTCACTAAGAAACCACAGCGCATGCTCAACACTGGCCGTTTCGACCCATGGCAGAGGTCTCTTTTCTCCCGCACGCTGAATACAAAGAAAAGAGGCCTCTGCTAGTAGGGAACGTCGGACTCTTAGACGGGCGATCACTGTACAGAATACAAGGTTCAGGTTCAAAGAGAGAAAAAAACCCTAACCCATGGCAGAGGTCGCTTTTCTCTTGCACGCTGAATACAAGGAAAAGAGGCCTCTGCTAGCAGGGAATGTCGGACTCTTAGACAGGCGATGACCTCAACCTTGGTTGTTGAACCGTCAGACAATGTCATCACAAACTGTCCTTCCCCAGGGCTATGTTCACCTTGATGATAATGCTTCATGCTTATTAAAATAAATAAAGATATTACTTGGTGTATCAAACTATAATATAGGTGTCATTACTTGTTCAATGGAATTTTTGGAATTTTTTTCTGGCATGAATGAAAACTGTGTTTATATTTCAGGGAGTGTTCTCCCCAGAGGTAGTAGAGGCCTTGTATTCAGAAGACCCAGAGAAACAGTTAGCAGCCATGCAAAAATTTAGAAAACTTCTTTCCAAAGGTTTGTACAAAAATGAACTTGTGCTGAGGGTCATGAATTTCAAACCTAAAAATTCCTTTGCACCATCCCATCATCATAAATCCAAGTATCCCCTGAGTACCCCCCTTCTAGTACATCTTTTGTTTTGTATGTACAAACAGTGCTTTCAATAAGACTTAACTAGTTAGCTATCTCTACACCCATTGAAGAGTGGGATACATATAAGAAGTTTAAGGTGATTCCTCACATTTGCATTGCGCATCCTCACTGCGTATAATTTATGGAGTCTTTTGAAAACATGCAGATTTGCCTTGAAATTGAGCTCTGTCAGTTGAAAAATGGCTATATAGCTCACCAACAACCACAGACAGCTTTCTGTCTAAATCAAGCTTAAAATGTTTATTTGTGTCCAACATAACATATTGACTTGTGTTTAATGTGTGTTCTCATGAGTTTGGACTTGGAAAGATTTCACAATAACTTGGAATGCATTGTTATAATAAGCATTAAAATGCCAAAATGGGGTATTTTCAATGCCTCACAGCTTCTAAATGACCGTGGGCATCCCCTTTATTTATTCAAAATTGAAGGACTTTCTGATATGATAAATATTCAGTGGACAAAGTTTGAACATTGTTAATTTTATTTCAGAGGAATTACCTTAAAACATCTCCCTCTGTAGTGAGAATTTCTGAAAACTGTAACATTTTTAAAACTTGCCCATCATGTTTTAAGGATAATGATGTGCACAGTGGAGTGAGAATCACTGAAAAGTTGTCTGTTTGTCATCATTTGATAAACAAGGGGCTGGACGTTGCATTCTCAGTATATGATGCAACACATTGAAAACATGATGAAATTGGAAAACGAGAAAAAAAAATCAATTTTGTTTTAAGTGCTTGAGTTAAAAACTGTTTCTTGTAACACCAGATTTCTCTGTGGTTCAGTTCTGCTTGAAATTCTAAGGCGCACTGACTCTTTCTGAAGGGTTTGTCTGCATAATGAATGTCAATACATAGGAATGAGGATCCCACTTGCCAATTTATTAAAGGCCAGAAAATAGCTTAGGAGCAAAAAAACTAGACAGGTGATAGAAACGGTCCCATTTGCATTCATTTTCTACAGACAGAAACTGCTTGTATGTGGTAAATAGTCCAACAGATCTATTTTTTCAATTTTTATCCAGAACGTAGTTAAAAGACTATATTGAATAATTGCCAGCGATTCTCAACAGCTCAGGGCCCGGTTGTTCGAAAGCCGATTAACTTAATCAAGGATTACCGCAACCTTTGGTTGCAGTTTTTAACTTTTGGATAAAAGTTTCTTTTGCTGCTTTTTGCTTTTCAGAATTAACGTCCTCTAATCTAAAATTTTGCAGAATATCAGCGTTGAACAACATTCGTGGATAGAGAAATAAACTCCTTGGTTAATTTTTAATCTTGGGTTAGGGTTAATCGGCTTTTCAACAACCCGGCCCTGGTGGGAGCCAGGTTTTATTAAAAGCACTGTAAAGGCTTCTGCAGAATCATATCTGGCACTAATTATGTATTAACTACATTGTATTTGTAAAAAAAGTTATGTTCCCTTGAGCTTGTATCCTTGTTTAACTGCTCTTGAATGCTTGTTGTCTTTTCAGAGCCTCACCCACCAATTGATGATGTAATAAGATGTGAAGTGATACCACGATTCATATACTTTTTGCAGCGAGACGACAATAGCATGTTACAGGTAGGCCTTTAAGCCCTTTGTGGAATTTGGTAGCATTTTTTTGTGGTAACTAATTTTTATTGCCCTAATTTGTGAGAAGGACTTTATTCAAATCAATTTACACCAAAGTGTACACATCCTTTGGAATATTGAAAGAATATTATTGTCCTTTATGATAGAAGACTGAATACTATCCAGTTTGCCTTTCAACGGTACAAATTCTAAGGTTCAAGATGTAACCAAAGATAATTATATTTTTACTGTCAACCATCACATTGGATGTCTATTAGCTCAGTGTTTTGGGGCTGATTAGAACCATGATGCTATCACTTGGAATTGGGCTGATAAAAAAATGTTGAAATTTTCATCAATCCTGTTTTCTAAAATTAGCTAGATCAGCAATATTAAAGAAATTTCATCATATTTAGTACTTTTTGCACATAATTGAACTGAATGGGATCAACAGGTCACATTCATGTGCTGTGATTTAAGTGGATTTTGATATTGCCTGTCACATGATTTTTTTGTTTATGTATGGTTGTCATGAAATTCTTAGTGTAGGCAACAAAAAACTGAACGGTTAGTTAGGTTTTGGGGTTTGCTGTTTTGAAAAGTACATACATAAAAGTATATTAAAATTAAATACCAGGCCAAACATGGTACTTCCTCAGATATCCTCCTATGCCAACATTTTGGTTGACCAAAGCTTAAATGAAGAGGCTAATGGAAAACGCTCCTAAGTGACTTTTTAGTTTTGGCCCATGCTTTTCACAAAAACTAAGCACAAAACAGCAGAAATTTTACAATTTATACACTAGTACATTTACCTTCCTTATTCCTGTAAACTTGTCTACCTATTCTCTTTAGTTAAGACATGACCCACCTAGACTAGCATCAGCTACCTGTGGGCATGTCCAATTTGTAAAAAATACTAATTAGAAAAAATAAAGCACTGTATGACATGCCAAAATGGACAAAAATACTTCCTTGATATATATAAGACTTCTCCTTAATATATAATACTTGTTTCGTATAGATATAACTTGATGTAGAAATATCCAACTTGTTTCCAAATAAACACAACATCTTGTAAATATATAAAACTTTCTTTGAATATTTATACAACTTGAGGCACACATACAAAACTTGGTTCACACAAAGAGGACTTGTCAGCTTGGCGCGCCGCAAAAATAACACTTGTAATCATAAAAATTACAATTTCCTTGATTGTGATTGGTTTAAAAAACTCCTATTTTCCACTAATTCACGTGCCAAGTTGTTATTGGACAGTTTGTTATTGGACACTTTGTTATTGGACAGTTTGTTATCGGACAGTTCAATAAGCCAATTAGATTCAAAGTAGTATTTTAAATCAACCAATCACTTTTAAAGTTTTAGTTTAAATCAACTAATCACAACCTTGGTTACAATCACCATACATTTTGATCATAGTCAATTTCAGAGCGACATTAAACAATTTAAGCTTCCTTTGTCGGTCTTTTAATGAAAATTTCCTTCCCTTTTACTACTTGGCTCTTCCTCTTTTCTCGGAAATTGTAATTTTTATGATTAATTGGTAATAAGACTTCGTGTCGTCTAATTCAGTCTGTAATCATACTCGTGATAAACAAATCGGACTCCCGCTGCATTGTCGTCCGAGTTTGTTATCACTCGTATGATTACAGACCGAATTGGACTCCACTCAGTCCTATTACCATTACTTATCGATTAGATTATTGCAAATCGATACCACAGATAGTATCCAGGCTTCTGGAAAACAATATCTGCTGCCAAATCAACATGCCAGACGAATGCATTGTCAGTCAACGGAGACCAACTGAAGCGTTTTGCAAGACTGATAGTTAATGTTATTAACATCATAGGAAAATGGTAAACAATGTTCACTTCCATGCTGGCGAAAAAATCTAGAAATATTGCTCTGAGATATCAAAGAGCCCTCATCCACCGATTGAAGTACTATGAAACGAAACTTTTTAAACTTCTAATGAAAGACTTTGAAAAAATCAAAACAAATTTATTTTCATTGAAAGTCAACTACAACTCTTGTGGTGTACTTCGAAAGAGGTCTTAAATTGTCGAACGAAATGTTCACTCTTTGATATCTCAGAGCAATATTTCTAGATTTTTTCACCAGCGAGGAAGTGAACATTGTTTACCTTTTTCCTACGATGTTAATAAAACTACAGCTGTATCAGTCTTGCAAAACGCTTCAGGTGGTCTTCGTTGACTGACAACGCATTCGTCTGGCATGTTGATTTGGTGGCAGATATTGTTTTCCAGAAGCCTGGATACTATCTGTGGTATCGATTTTCAATAATCTAATCAATAATAAGTTTTATTTTTGCGGCACACCAAGCTGACAAGTCCTATTTGTGTGAACCAAGTTTTTGTATGTGTGCCTCAAGTTGTATAAATATTCAAAGAAGTTTTATATATTTACAAGATGTTGTGTTTATTTGGAAACAAGTTGGTTATTTCTACATCAAGTTATATCTGTATGAAACAAGTATTATATATTAAGAAGAAGTCTTATATATATCAAGGAAGTATTTTTGTCCGTTTTGGCGCATCATAGAACTGAAGAACTGAAGAAGAACTGAAAAAAAAAATACAGGGCAATGTTTACCACATGAAAGCAAGCCTGTATACGAGAAATAAGAAATATTTGAGCAAAGTAAAGAAAAGGTGCCCAAAAAGTCAATTAGGAGGGTTGTCCACTAGCCTCTTCAAATGTGGTTCCTTGGTGGAAGAAATAGACATAATGAAGATGACAAAAAGTGTCACAAAGTGAAAAACAAGCTGAAAAGAGAAAGATGGAAGATGACTTATTTTATCCTAAACAGGATCTTGGGATGGTTGATCCTACAGGAGGTAATTTATTTTTGCTATAGATCATCCTAAGAATTTATACAGACATTTGTGAAAGAGCAGGAAAAAAATTTCCTGTCACCGAAATTCTTTGATGAATAGATCTGTCACTTGGTTACTGTTTGGCATTAATAATGTAACTAATTTTAATCCTTCCTTTCAAAGTTTGAGGCTGCCTGGGCACTAACAAACATTGCATCCGGTACTTCACCTCAAACACAGTGTGTAGTGCAGGCAGGGTCTGTGCCAGTCTTCATCAAATTACTTGGGTCTCCTCATGTAGATGTGCAAGAGCAGGTAAGAGACTAGACTACCAACTTCTCTTTTTTTCATTAAGGAGAAGTTTGCGAAGCCATTTTCAGCTAAAGGAAATTCAAAAAAACATCACCACATGAAAGTTGTGGCGTGAATTGTCTCCTAATTATCTCCTGAAGTCTTGGAACTTAGATCCACATTGTCTAGTGTAACATAAAACATAAGAGAAATGTCTTGTTCAGTACCTTTCATTTGAATGGTAGCAATTTATAACTTGATCCCCAGACTTAGTAGTTGGAACCAACTTGTTTCACATAATAAACAGCACCACAGGTTAGAAGCTTTTATTCGAAGGGTTACACTTTAGAGTTTCAGCTACAAACTCAAATGTTAGAACTGAAATGTTTGTACATGTACATGTATAAAGAATGGCTTCATGGGAAAGTATTGTTAAGTGCTTTCATTTGAATGGTCACACTTTAGAGTTTCATCCACTGACTCTAAAAGTGTGAACGTTTTTGTATGGTATAACCATACCACAGGAAACAACTGCTTAGTAGCTTTCATTTGAAGGTTGTATCCACCGTCTAATAGACTGTTGTCAATATTCCATGATGCTGCATTTTAATATTTTAGTGAATGAAACATATGTAAATTAATTTAAGTGCTTAATTTGTATTATTTTTTTGCTTTCTTTTCAATCTATATCTATTTAATTATATATTATTTAGGGATTGGAGGAATAAATAAATACAAATACAAAAAAAATACAAGACAAATAATGATTACTTATTAACTTCTTTGCTGTTGCCTGTTTTTAGGCAGTGTGGGCCCTTGGCAATATTGCAGGAGACAGTGCAGAATGTAGAGATTATGTTCTTAACTTAGGGATGTTACAGCCTGTCTTGGAGTAAGTTTTACCTACTGTTAGCAGCAATCCTGATGGAAAACCTACACAGGACCCTAGTCTGGGACCATTCTTAAGAAGATCTTATAAGATCCTAGCTTCTCAGTGTTCCAGATAAGAGGGGGTCTCAGGTCAAAAACCCTACAAGGTCAGCTACTTGACCCAACAAATTAATAGGAAATTTATAATGGTTTTGTTGGAGCACTGGAAATTTGACCCGTTGGAATTCCTTGTTGACACTCTATCTTAAAATCTTATCTGGAACCCTGCCTCTAATCCTTAAAAATTCCTTTTGACATTCTTTGGGATCTTCTAGGATCCTAAGGAAGTCTTTAATCTAGTCTAGTGTCCTAACCTAACCCTAACCTGTAATGTCATCAAAGTTCAACTCCTTTTCTCTCCAGAAGGAGCTTGGGGCTGACAGCCAACTGAGGCAATATGTGCAAGCCCTCTTATTTAATCTTGCTTTTTTTTTCAGGCTACTGAAACAGTCTCCAAGAATCTCCATGACAAAGAACCTGATTTGGGCACTGTCCAATTTGTGCAGAGGAAAAAACCCACCCCTGACTTTTCAAAGGTAAATTTCATGTGCAGTGGTGGGTGAGGGTCAAAATAAATGGCAGACATGACAATAGAGTTCTAAAGTGTGACGTCACGAATATTTGTGGGATTTGTTGAGAATTTCAGAAAGAACAAGATGAAAAATGCTTTGTTGCCAAAAATCAGGATGTAAGGACACGATTGGGTCTGAGATGTTACATGTAGCACTGTTATGCTCTGATGACTCCTTACAAATCCCTCTAAATATTACTTGGGTCCTAATGTTAAGACCCCAGTAAAATTTAGAAAGATTTGTGTGAAGTCACAGCCCTGTCAAAATGTGCTGGCAGCCGGCAAATTTGCCACCTACAGTCAGTTATTTGCCTCTTACTTCACACTTGGAGTTCACTGTGAGTTCTCTAGCAGGCAAGGGTCACTGGCAGTTGCTGCCTACTATGTACTTAAGCTGTGCTGCTCACTACTACAAAACATTTTGACAGGACTGAAGTCATCAGAGCATAACATTACTAAATTCTTGCTCTCAAACTGTGAGAAAGTACACATCCCATAATTTCACAAATGTATTCTTTGTGACATCATCACTTGAGGACTCTATAATGCTCATGAGGATGGTGAATGGTGATAGTTAGGGTGTTAATGATAGCAATTAGGACAATGATTACAATGGTTGCAATGACAAAGATGAGTAAGGTAAAAGAAGATGCGGTTGTGAATATAATAATTAAGTTTAAGATGATATCATTGCCAATAATGATGACAATACAAAAAGGACTTTTTTATACAAAATATACTTATTTTTTCCAGGTGTCTGCTTGTCTGCCCATATTGGCCCGTCTTCTCTTCATTAATGATGCAGATGTCCTTGCTGACTCCTGCTGGGCACTCTCCTATCTCTCTGATGGGCCTAACGAAAAGATCCAAGCTGTTATAGATTCTGGTGTTTGTAGAAGATTGGTGGAGTTATTAATGTAAGAGCCTTTCCTAAACATCTGTATGCGCCAACCCGGCAAACAAATAGAAGTAGTACAATGTACGTATTAGGAAGTACTGCAGTACTGCACCAAAAAAGCGATAACACACCAATGGCCAGGTTATTGTTAGCAATAGGTGTTACCAGAAGATTATCCAGAGGTTAAAAATTGGGCATCCAAACAGCTTGCCTGCCATTTAACTTCCAAAATATTGGGTGAATTTTCATTTTTCTGATGAAGTGGGCGTCTATAACACCCCTGAATACCCTTCTGTCTTTTCCTGCAGTTACTGGTATTGCTCAAATTGCCCTCTTGCATCAATCACTTGTACAAACAGTAATTGTTGAATAACTGAGATTATAAATAGCTCATTTAAATAACTCATTTCTAGTAAATGTTCAGTAAAATGTGATATATCAAGAGGGTTCTCTACTTGAAAGGTGCAACTATTGTATTTCAAGTAAATTACATAGTGTTACCTTAATTGTCTTTTTACTGGACTAAACCAAATTGCAAACTGGACTGCATCACCAAAATACCTTATGAAAGATTACCTGAAACTAGAGAACCACACATTGAGCACTACCAGTGCGTCCCTTTTCCTAAACCTTTTCAAGTTATTTTCAGTAATTTTTTTGAATTTTTGTTCTTTATAATTAGGCACAACCTTAGCCATGTTGTTTCAGCTGCTCTTAGAGCAGTTGGCAATATTGTGACTGGTGATGATGTGCAAACTCAGGTGAGAAGATTAACTTTATGCACATGTCAGTGGCTTCCCCATAGGGTCAACCCCTAGGCTGACCAGGGGGTGGGGAATCATGCAAGACAAAGACCCTTGGGTGAGATGTCTCTTAGCAGAAAATCCCCTTGAAGTCCTTTACAAATTTGTAAATTTCCCCATCCCCTAAACTTTGATTGTAAAACAATGTCGAGATTTCCCCCTACCCAAGAGCAAAAATCCATCACTTGTCCCATCCCATCTCTTGTATTCCCCACATATCTCCCTGGTTTGCCTGAGGGTTGACCCCACGGGGAAGCCAATGACATGTGCATTAAGACTCCTGACTTTGTGGGGATTTTATAGTCATCTGGAAACCCTCACTAAAGTGTTAGAATGCGAAGTGCTGTTGTAACCATTCTGAGCTAAAGGAAGTGAGCAAGATGATCTGATTTGCTACCAAAACCAGAAGTGATCAGTATTTCTGAGACGAAATGAACATTCAAATTCCTTTTTATAAGTCAGGCATTTGAATGGAGTCTTGAATATTTCTCTGGAAATCTTTACAAAAAACATGCATTAAGGTGGCTGAACACAGTTTTGTTAGGTGTTGAGTACATGTCATTTGTTAAGGCTTTATTTGAGAAATTTGAAGCTTAGAAGCTGAAGCTTGGCAAAGGAAAACTATAGTGCTGGAAGAATTTTTAATGACTAACATTGGCACTTTCATCTTTTTCCATGGCAATGTGGATGATTAAAAGCAACCCTAAAATTTCACTTTTATGATGCTTATATAAAATTTTCTCATGAACTTGCACATGCTTTCAATAACTAATTATTATTGTTTCAAATGAACTCAAACAAAGTTTGAAGTGCCCATAACGGAAAAATTTGTAATTTCTCGTAGGAATCTAAACATCACCCAATGAACATTTGCAAAAAGCAAATTCAATTTGAAGAGTAGTTCCCTTGGAATCCTTTAAAGCCTTAAAGGCTGGATGCTGTGGCAGCTCAACTAAAACTTGTGTTTCCGTTTTGCAGGTCATCCTCAACTGTAATGCACTGCCCAGTCTATTATATTTACTTAGCAACTCTAGGGAGAGCATAAGAAAGGAGGCTTGCTGGACAATCTCAAACATCACAGCTGGCAACAGGGCACAAATTCAGGTATGGATTGTACTGATTTATTTTTGCAAGGATTTACTGGTTTGTATGATTTGCTTGAATCATCAGAGTACAATTTTAAGGTCTATATCACCATTTTCTGTAGCAGTTCTGTCATTAAGCTACATGTATAGGACAGTAGTTTCCATGACTAAAGTGCAGCTGTACATGTAGCTAACTGGTCATAAACAAAAGAAAATCTACATGTGTATCATTTTTCTTGCCTGCCTTTTCCCCCCAAACTCTAAAGCTCTTGCTAAACAAGGCAACAATGTTGTGGCAACAATTTGAGCTCGCACATGTTTCCATGCTGTTTCCCTGTTTAGCCACCTGAGCAAACAGTTCAGAAGCATTTTTTGTCCAAATAATGTTTCCTTGCGTGGCTAAACGGGGAAACATCAAGGAAACAATCGGTAGCTCAAATTGTTGCTGCAACATTCTTGCCTTGTTTAGCCAGTGCTTAATTAGCTGACTATATTCACTTTAGATGCTAGCCATAACAGTCCTGAGACTCTAAAGTTTCACTCCAGGGGAAAAAGAAAATAAATTTCTCCAGCATTTTCCCTGAATAATACGTGCACTAAAAAATGTTATTCCAATACAGGCAGTGATTGATTCCAATATAATTCCAATGCTGGTGGAGATTCTTAATAAGGCAGAATTTAAAACAAGAAAGGAAGCTGCATGGGCCATCACCAATGCTACATCTGGAGGAACAGCAGAACAGATAAAGTTGGTATTGTGTTGATGTTAACTAGGCCAGCTCCCTATGCCCTCTTAGCACATGTGGTTGGTCAAAAGTTGTTGTGTTGATTTTGTGCAGCAAGTATTAATTTTTGTTGTGTATCTATCAGTGAAATTTGCCACTGTTATTTTGAAACAGGCTTGGCAATGGCCCTTAACTTCTGTGTTTGTTTCCTCCTGCCACTGCTTAATCCATCCACAAAGATGACATAAACAAAAAAATTGATGCCCAAGTTTGCTAGAAATTGCATGTCCATTTTCCCAAGCAGATGTGGATTGTTGGGAAGGGGGGCAGCGTCTCTGTAAGAGACAGTGGGAGCTGGGTATGGGTACCAACTATGTCATGGACAGGTCCATTAAATCTTGCTTAAGGTGACTCCATACAACTGCAGGGTTCGACATCTCCACTAGCCTGGTAGCCTGAGGCTAGTAAAAATTCAGGCTAGTGAAAATCACATGTTCAGTAGTCTGTAGGCTACAAGAATTCGAAGAATAAGGTATATTTAATTCATTTACCTTAACAACCAGTAAGACGACAAATTACATAAAGTTTTAGCAAGAATGACAGTAAAGGAGGTATTTAAAGCTACCACTCCATGCGGTCTTGACCAGAAAACTGTGGATGAATTGAAGGGCTCGGAGCATAACCATCCTATGTCGAATTTTGGGTTGTTTTTCGATTTTGCCGGGATTTGCCCGAATTGTTGCATGTAAACTGCAATTCGATTGAAAGAAGATGTAATGCAACTTGCAAACCACTCCCATGGAAGGTTGGTTTCTTGGTGTAAGTAAGAAAAAATGCATTTCTGGAAACACATTGTATGGTATTTTTTTGACTGATTCATCCAGAATCCAGAAATGCATTTTTTCTTACGTACACCAAGAAACCAACCTTCCATGGGAGTGGTTTGCAAGTTGCATTACATCTTCTTTCAATCGAATTGCAGTTTACATGCAACAATTCGGGCAAATCCAGGCAAAATCGAAAAACAACTCAAAATTCGACATAGGATGGTTATGCCCGAGCCCTTCAATTGAAATCCTCTTTCAATCTGCACATGGTCTTGCTAAGCGTGGTCGCTCTTACAGTGACCAAGATCGTAGGAAGGAGCTTGGGCTACTGAGATGTGCTGTGGGCTAGTAGATTTCTAAAGGTCACTAGCCTGGTGGCTAGTGATTCATCTGAACATATGTCTAACCCTGCGATTGCATGGCGCATCCTTCCTGCACATAATTTATGGCATCGTTATTGCTCACTTTTGTGCGCACATAAATTGTTGAAAACATGGTGAATTTACCTTCACATTGAGGTTGATCAGTTGAAAAATGGTTGCTGAACATAGTGAGAACAAATGAAGCGTTCACCAAAGCTAAAATTTATTGTTTACAAAATTCTCCTAACTAGTGCTAGAAGAGATCCATTGAGAATGGTGAGGAGAAAATGCGGTTTGATTCTGGGGCTTAAAGGGTTAATCAAGACCCTGCTCTTGGGTTCTACCTTGCGTTGGTAACGAATCTTGACCAGGTTTTTAATCCATGTTTGATCTGAGACAGCCCTCATTTCCATAACAGGTACCTTGTCAGTCAGGGTGTTATCAAACCTCTGTGTGACCTCTTGACTGTGATGGATTCAAAGATTGTTCAAGTTGCGCTTAGTGGATTAGAGAACATCCTAAGAGTTGGAAAACAGGATTCTTTTCAAGCAGATGGTGTTAACCAATTTGCTGTTATGGTGGAGGAAGCGTATGGTGAGTGTGGACAACGCGTGAGTAAGACATCTTTGAAATTTGACACAACGCCATAGCCTTGGCAAGAAGCAAAGAATTGTAGGAAAAACCAATCTCGAATTACTTCTAGACTAGTTATGATCAGGATTGCCACCAATTTTTGAAGCAGGTGGGGGATATGTATAACATAATTGAGGAATCCAGCTATTGTGATATAGTCAATTTGCTCTTTTTCTATCAAAGTAGACAGGAATCTAACTTGGGATATCTGGAAAAATCCTCGGACCCTGGCCCGGTCCTTAATGACAGCCATGTGTGAACCTGTCAATGTGGTTAAAATTGTATCTTCAATCAACACTGACCCGGGATAACAGCTAGTCCTTTTCCTCATTCTTTTTGGGAACCATGTATGTCATCACCCCAAAGTGTCTGCAAAAAAAACACACTAAAACTTGTTGCTGTAGAATGTTGTGTGTACTGCAATGAATGACAGTATAACACTCTCTTTGTAGGTGTAGACAAGATTGAATTTCTTCAGAGTCACGACAATGAAGAAATCTACAGAAAAGCATTTGAAATCATCGAGTACTACTTCAGCGGTGAAGATGAGGATGACAAGCTCATGCCTGGGGTAGATCAGAATACAGAACAGTTTCAATTTTGTGCTGGAGTCAATATGCCAACGGAAGGCTTTCAGTTGTAGACAGCTCCTTACGGTTTACCCGATACTTGACTTGACAATTCCCCTGTTCCTACACTGGACAAAACACATCCCTTGATGAGGAGCTGTTGGCAAAACACCACCCTCCCCTCCCCTCCCCTCCCCTGTCAAGCCACGCACACACTACCCCTTAGTGTGAAGACCCTGTGAAAACCCGTCGCCCGAGTGAGTAGAGAGAGAGAGAGAGCGAGATACAATGTGGTGAGAAGAGCAATCCCCACCTACCCATCCCTGTAATGAAGACCCTCTCATTAACAAGGACCCCTTCTCCCCTGGTATGGGATGAGTTACAACCAGAGAAATTGGCCCCTAGGGGAATTAATCCCCAAATAAAGCGACAGACAGAAAAGTTATCCCCTTCGAAAGTGACCTCCAATGAAAGCAATCCCCAAGAATGCAACCCACAGCAAAGCTGGTTTTCAAATAAAGGAGAGAGACCCTAGAGCAATTGAACTCCCAGAAAGAGCGAACTCCCGAAAAAAAAAAGTCCCCAATTAAACGATACCTCCTCCCCACCTTTCACACAGAGAGGGAACCTAAGGTACCATGGATAGCTCTCGGGATTAGTGGTGAGAGAAAAGAGAGCAAGCGAGAGAGTGAATAGTTTATATTTAGCATTTTTTCTGGACTTGGTTTGTGCGGTGAAAAGGCACAGAACTGATTGACTTTAATCGAAGCCGATAACTGTGGCTTTGCAAATTTTGACAGACCGTTGCGTATAGCTCAGGTGCTTTAAGAGACATGACATATCAATGCGGGGAGAGACAACAGGAACAAAGTTCAGTCGACATCGCTGATTCAGTTCCGTTAGGGTATCAACCTTTTTTAACTTAAAGCGAAGACTTAAAAAAATTAATGCCAATAGCTTGATATAGATACCAATAAACCTGTATATACACAGTAAATGTTTAGACAGTATGTATCCTGTTGTCAGAATCCCATGCGTGTCCCTTCGCTTTTTGCCCCGTAGTTCAATAAATATCCAAAATTTTAACCTTGGCCGAAGAAACGTAACAAAATAAGAAAGGTCCTTTTTAAGTCGACAGGTTAAAAAATAAGTTCTTCGCGAGTCTCGGTTTACTATATTATTACTCGGTTTACTATACTATATTACTATATTATTATTAACTATGTGGAGACTGGTGGGCGCTGTCTCTGTTTTCAGTTTGAATGAGCGACTTCCGGTTCGTTAAAAACCCACAGTGATAACACATTCAATTTTGTGTGTGGTTCCCAGTATTTTTAAAACCATCAGGAGGCGATACAACATGGAGATAGAACAATCTCTAGAGTCATTTCACCATTTTGAGGACGCTTGATTCTTTGAGTTCTTAACACCCAGTCAGACCCTTTCAGAGGTAAAATTGTTCGTTTACAGTCAAATTCGTTGTATCGCGCTGCTCGTTTTGGAAAAAAAAAAAAGGCTTTTTCTGTTCTGTCAATCATCTGAGTGGAGGCGAACGCAACACGTTCTGATTGAGCTATTATTGCATAAATCCGCCCCCAATCAGATGGCGAAACGGAAAAAGCCAAAATCCCTTCGAAGTTAGCAAAACACACAGCGCGATACAACGAATTTGGTAACATTTTTTTTCATTGCTTACAACAATTTATCACTTGTTTGGCGCAAATTAGTATTTGGACACTAGGGGTCGTCACTGCCAGAGATTTTTTACGTCCCTAGTGGTTCTTTTACGTCTCGTAGAGTCGGATTTAAGCGAAATTACTGTGAGACGGGGCGTACGGTTTACCTTCTTTATCCGAGAAGACAAGAAAGTCTAAAGGCCGAGACAAGTCGCAGCGTCAGGTCTCTGCGACAAGTCGCTCCGTGTGTACTGCCTTCAAAACAAGTCGCTGCAACACGTCGCGGGGACAAGTCGCCGCAATAATTCGCCTCGTTTGACGTAGTGAATTTTTGTGAAAATCGTTGTTGCTGCGGCAGAATTTTGGCGCTGCGATCAGTCGCATAAATTCAATCTGGTTTGAATTCGTGCAACTGATCGCAGAGACAACGATTTTCACAAAAAATCACCGTGTCATACGAGGCGAATTGTTGCGGCGACTTGTCGCCTAGTGTGTCTCGGCCTTAACCGTATGCAGATGTCATTTCAAAGGCAGCAATACTAGAGACGGATCATCCGTCTGGGACGAGCTTGGGCAAAGAACGGTAGCTCGTCTGATAATCCGTCTGTGTATAAATACGGGCAATTGCAAGCAGACGGATCATCCATCCACACGAGCTATCGCGATAGTCCGTCTTGTGAGGCGAATCATGGTGGATAACTCGTCAAGGCGGATGATCCGTCTTTGTGTATAAATGCGGGCTGAAGTCGAACTATCCAGGAAAACTGGAAGATTTGACTAAGGCCCAAGCCTTTTCGTCGTGCTTTCTCGGAAATCCTTCCAGATGCTCGTCAGTATAAACACGGGACGAGCCACACGACCCACCGATAGTTCGTCTCATAGTCCTTCCCGTGCGTATTTATACTGGACGGATGAACCGTCTGGACGGATGATCCGTCTGGACGGATGAACCGTCTCCAGTATAAACTGAGCCATTTTCTCCTCAATTATTTCCCTCACTTGGGGGACCAAAGATAGAAAAAAGATTACACAACGAAAAAAAATGCTGAAAGATTATAGCCCAGGCAACAATTAGGCTCTAGGTTTCATTACTATTCATAGTTTTTGGTACATAGCCCCTTTAAAATAATCGATCTGCAACAAATCTTCCGAACAGCTATGAATGTCATTGAGTGTGCAACTGTTTGTAGAACGAATGTTTTTTCTGCCACGCTTCGCTAACACAATAAACCAACACCAGTGTGTTAGAAGATTTTTTGATCTGTTTTATTGCAAACTGGACTTCAAACAAGAATGCCCAGCCGGACGACAAATAATATTAGGGAGATTTAGCAACGACGACGGCAACGAAACGTCGTTTCAAAATATAACTTGTCGTTGTTGTAACTCTTTCTCGATTATTCCAATTCGTTTAGCTTGTAAAATGAAGACGAACTATCCAGGGACTAAATTTACTATGAACGGCGTTAACTGAGTAAGAAAAAAGAAAGATAAATTTACCGTCATTCGCTCACGTTCTCGAGAAAACCTAAAATTTGGTCATTTCATGGTCTTGATTTGCAGAGGATGGCAAAGAAATGAAGCGAAATGTGCCAAGATGTAAAATGCACGAGTAGAACCATTGTTTGTGCTCATTAAAGAAAAGAGTAGGGGACGTAGTCCCTGGTGTGGTGGTCTATCTCTACTAGAATGTGGTTATGGGGGAGGGATTTGCAGTTATGGGCCTACAGTAATTGACACAAGCTGTTGTAGCCCCTGCCAGGTCTCTGGCGAAGCTAATAAAATAAAATAAAATAAAATAATAAAATAAAATGTATTACTGAAACCTATTGGTATATGGCGTTCTCGTTGCCGTTGCCGTCCTCGTTGCTGAGCTCCCTAATTTTTTACAGACGTCGCCCAAACCCAAACGTTATTGCCTGCGAGCAAGCTCTTTTGCTCTCTCCCCTACCCCCGGGAGAGTTTGCTCGCAGCCGGGCTAAAAGTTAGGGAGCTTAAGCAACGAAGACGACGACGGCAACGAGAACGTCACAAAACAATAGGCAAAAACAATCGCTCTGCACGTGCGTTTTACATTTGTTTTACATCAGTCAAAAAGTTAAACAATAGAGGGTATGCAACCATTCTCCAGAGATTCGAATGACAATGGTTGGCGGCCATGTTGGTGGACAATAACAAAAGAAACTAATCGGAAATCTTTTGTTCACGGTACACCAACATGGCGGTGATGACGTAACGTGCATACGCCCCCTTTCAAACGGAAATGACTGGTCGATAATTATTTAGATCTGATGGCTCACCTTGCTTGAACAACAGAGTAACTCTAGCACATTTCCAATCATCAGGAAATACAGTAAATGCCCGCAATTTTCCAAGTTAGCCTAAACTGGTTCTTATATGAAAGGTAGTTAGCAAAAGTTTAGGCTATTTAGGTTCTTAAATAGTTTCTTACTTTCTGAAGAAAAAAATACAATATAGCTGAGACGGTGGTTCAGCTTATTCCTCGTATAAATCTGTATACCAAATTAGAAGAAGTATGACCATAAAAAGGTAGAAGAACTAAAAAGCACTAACCTCAAGAATTTTAAAGCCCAACTTCAGAGCATAACATGCATTTATTGTAATTCCTTGTCTTATAACAATTGGCATTTACATTGCAGTTGGAGTGATAAGGTACCTATGTCTCCAAAGGGGATTCTGAATGTTGCCTTATCTTGCCCAAGTGTACAGAATTTTTTCATAGATTTTAAAAAAATAAGAACTTGTTTCAAATTTTAGGCTAAACAGAATCTTGTATGAGGGGGCTTAATTGGCAAATTTTAGCCTAACAAGTTCTTAAAATCCAGGTTCTTAGTTGCGGGGTTTTACTGTATAGCAGAGACTTAAGATGCGCAGGAATTCCATTAATTTGCGGTGGAAATATTAACACCGATGACATCATGAATAGGCATACAAGAGCCCGGGGGGGGGGGGGGACTCCCGGTAATTACCGGGCCCGTTAAGCTATTTTCGAAAGTTCTGAAAATTATAAAGTAAAGTTATCAGCTAAAGAAGCAAAATGGACTTCATTAGAGGTGAGAACACACTCTACTTTTCTTGAGATTTTGATTCAAATTATGGTTTCGGGCTCCTTAAGCCCGGGTTAACTTACCGGGACTTTCGAGAAACGGGCCCTGCTGCCAGGACCGGAAGGGTTGGTTGGCGCATCACTTTCAAACTAACCCTGTTCCGAAAAACGGCGAGCATGAACAGAATTTGAGTCACAAAATGTATACATCATTAGTGTACGGGGATGTGCGGATGTACACCATTGCACCAGCCCTTGCACACAATCGCAACACGGTATTAGAGGTGAGGTTACCAAGCTCATCCGAACCGGGATTTTTCATTCACGCCGATCATTCGATCTCGGACATATTTCAACTGGCACCTTATGGAATCGACTGAAACGTGCAGAGTATTGTCTATTCAAAGTCATGTCGTATCAGGTTATGTAGGAAACGATTCAGCTACTTTTCCCCTCCAGGTGAGTAGTTACCGGTAGTTATCATAGGTTGTCGTGATGCCGTGATCCGAGCTTAAGAATATTGTACTTAAATGGACAATTAAGACTTAAGCTTACGCTTAAGCTTTAATAAGTTTACGATAACAGTATTTCCAGTCACGAAAATCGTTACTGTTAAGCTCAAGTGTGTGCAAAAGTTTTAATTTTAAGTAGTGATGTAAGTTCGTTTTTAAAATTATTTGCTAGTCTGAGATTTAGGCCCCGTTTATATGGTGAAAAGTTGTCCCGGGCAAGAGGGTCACCCTCCCAGCCGAGTCAACTTTAGCGAGCGTTTATATGAGAAAAAGTTGACCCTTTTGCCCGAGCCAGCAGCACTCGCGCATGCTCTGAATGTCTCACCTTGACCGAGTTGACCCAGCTAGACGAGCCAAAGTGTTTATATGGAGAAAAGTTGGCTCGGCTAGGAGGGTGACCCTACCATCGAAAGAGGGTGACCCGGCTAGGAGGGTCACCCTTTTGTTACTCATGTAAACGGTTCGCCAAGTTTTGTAAGGAAATGTAGGAAAAATTGGCTTGCCCAGGGTAACTCGGGTAGGCGGGTGACCCTTCTACCCGGGACAACTTTTCTCCATATAAACGGGGCCTTAGAAATGCCGAAATGGCATATTAAAGTTAAGCCTAAGCTTAAATCGAGATGTCAACCTCTGGAAATCTGAAATTGGGAGGTTTTTTCCTTTTTTCTGACCACCCCCCCCCCTCCTTTATCTACTCACACTCTCCAAAAAAACTTGATGTTCCCACCCACTCCCCAACCTACCTTTGCCCATTTTGAGGTTGTAACTGGTTGCAGGTTTATTCAATCAAACAGCCACTGGCAGAAATATTAGTGGCAGACTGGGTAAAATATGCATGACAATGAGGCCTTTCAAGGGGTAGAAGCAACAAGCGACATGGCTCCGAAAACAGGCAACAATCTTCTCCCAAAACATCGACAACCGACAGAAATTGGCAAACAATGCGCGACAGTTTGCAACAGCGACAAGTCACTTTCCATTCCTCTTTGTTTTCTTTGCAACAGTGACATTTGCCCCTGACCAAACAAGTGACAGACAGGGTCGTAAACAAACGACAAAGCAACACCAGACCACCCCTTGGAAGGCCTTGACAATGTGACCATGAATTGCTGCTATTTCTTGGGTTTAAAAAAAAAAATGACTTGAGGTTATGGCTTCTATTAGAAATATGACCCCAAGTCGCTTTTATCGGGGAGGTTCGGTGTCCCATACAAGAGACCAGGAGATTTTTATTGTATCTGGGAGACTCACGGATAATCCGGTCGAGAGTTGGTATATGCACTACAGACAACTTAGTGATCACAGAGCTGGGAGTACACTTCAAACTCTTTTCCAACAGGTTTACCAAATAATGTGCATTTTTGCATGCTGCCTTGCCACAACTTTCTCAAACCCCAGACTATGTTTGAAATGAACCATTATTATTGCCAAATAATCAGTTGTTTAGACTTTATTACCCTCTAAACTGACCAAAACTCCAAATTTTCATCGAATATGTCCTTTCATTCGGTTGCAAAACCAAACATGCCCCCGGACAACACTGTAAAATGTGCAACTTTGTCTTTCCTCTTTAAGCTAAAAGTCTACATTGCCAGCAAACTTCAACTCTACTTCTTACCATCTGTTCCACAATTTCCTACTCACTTCTTTAGCGCCTCGTCCTCTTCAGACTGACCCAGGAGTTAACATTTTTTATTTACTCAAAAAATCAAGTGATATCCTTTCTACACTTTTCAACTCAATTCAAGCATTTAGAGAAAGGGGTTAGTGATGAAATAAACTTTGTAATCATACTTAACGTAAGGTAGAGTAATCATAACTTTGGTTTTCCACAGGAAAAATATGCCATTTTTCTGTCACTTTTTTCTTTGCACCACTCCTCTCGGTCTTGAACAGGATACAAACCCCAATGTTTTTAAAGGAAATTGTAGGACTAAATACAAAATTCCAGCATCGTGGGGAGGGGTACATGGAGGTCCATGATGGGGTCCTTGGGTTTATAATATAAACCAACAAAATAATCAGCTCCCATTTGGTTTGTTAGCTCAGTTGGTAGAGCACGACACACTGATATCACAGAGATCAGAAGTTCAAATCCTGCAAGTTTTCCAAAAATCCAAGAAACATTGATTCATTGTTGCATTTTCTTGCATGTTCCATCTAATCTGCCTCAAACTTTTATGGGACCCAAAGAAAATGCATCATCATTTGTACAATTTTGCAGGAGTAGGTGGATTTTGTTTGGAGGGAGTTGGCAACCTCGTTCCCAGGGTCTCTTGTCTTCCCACCCCCTGTCGCTCCAAGGTGCGGGAAGAGGAGAGACCCTGGGAATGAGGCTTGGGAGTTGGGTGCATCAATTTTTGTTGGGGGAGGGTGGGGGGGGGGGGGGGTGTGAGTAAATAACAAGGATAATCGCACAAAAGGAAAAATCTCCAAATTTCAGATCTTCAGCGGCTGGCATCTCTGTAAAGACAATTTGAGATGTTTAAATTTGGTGTTGATCTTCTTGCAAAAATATAATCCAGTAGCATGGCACTGTCTTCATTAGAGAGCTGGGACTCCAGGAAACAAAACACATGCTTGACGAGATCAGTTTTAACAACTCTTAACTCACTACTATCAGGGCTCGAGACTAACGGTAGCCAACTAGCCACAGACTAGTAAATATTACGTTTTGGCTAGTGGATTTTGCACTTCACTAGCCATTTTGGCTAGTGAAAAGTTCTAAGAACTGGAGGACCAGAGGGAAACCAAATGAAAATTAATTTCAAATGTATCACAAAAGGAAATTGAGTCGTGCAAGCGAATAAATGACTTTTTCATTTTTCGTTTTTGAATTTATGCCGTCACAACAAACAAACATGTGATAACTCTTCAAGGCATGTAAATTCGATTGAAACGGCAGAATACTGTCTTATAAATGCTGAATTTTACTATGAAATAGAGCTTATTATATGTCGTTTATTGGCAATTTATTTCTTTGAAGGCAAGGTTTCAAAGTGTTTCTCTTTTCATCACGCGCCAGCTGTGACACACAGAGGCGGCTGAAATGGCAAAATACTCTGTCAGCAAGCGCATTTCTGTTAATAGCGTTTCTAGAGCATTTTCATTACGTGGTGAAACTTGATAAATAATTGAATGATGTGATTCAATCATTTGTCTTCGTTCAAGTGAGTTATTTTATTTCAACCATTAAAATCCAAATTGCATTTTGCATCCGAAAGAGCATCTGTTTTTGTAGTTAAGCTGCTGTGTTAAATTTAGAGACTGTTTAGTACTAGACGTAAGAATTCCAATTTCAAAGTTTCAAAGTTCAGTTTAATAGCTATGTTAAATTTATATCACGGTGTCTCTTCAAGGTATTTTAAAGAATTAATTTACATTGAAAAAAGACTTATTTTTATTACTGACAATACTTTCAAATGTCAAACATACTTATATTTCCAAAAAGCTGATAAGTTGCATGTCAGTATTGTGGTTGAAAAAGAAAGTACCTAACTGAAACTGCTTGGCAGGATTAATTTCTAGCAAACAAGTCTGGCTAGTGAAAAAGTTTGTTTTGGCTAGTGAAATCAAACCTCTCATTAGCCACTGGACTAGGAAGCTGAAAAGTTAGTCTCAAGCCCTGACTATTGTCTAGTCCATGAAGTGTGGATGGTAATAAGTTTCACAACAGTTTCTGCAACAGTAAGACCGTATAGTCACTTGTCTTTCTGTGATTCTCCTTGCAAGTGATTCATTGATCCAGCTGTTGGCATTACAGTATTCCTGTGATAAATTGCAAAAAGACTATATGTACAGTCATTTGTTGTTCAAGTTTATATATGTTAAGTTCCTTCTTCATTTGCAGGTTCTTGGATTTGAAGTGGACACAATCAATTCTGTTCAACTTTCAAACCACACAGGTTTGTTTGACATAAGCAACTTTTTGTTGGTTCTCTTTCAGTTACGTATAGTACCACAGGCAGTGTACCATTACCTCTCGATAAATCTTTTTACTTGTCTTTTTACAGAATTTTGATAAGTAATGATAACTTTCTTATGGCTGTTTGGAATGTGGAATATTGCTTAAGAATAGCTCACTTCACTTGATTGTCACCAGAATTTAATCAAAATTATGGTCTTTCTGCTGCTGGGCATTGAAAGTTTTAATCTAATTCATGGCTGTACAGTCATTCGTTTGTGTTTTTGGGACTATGTGGTGTTTTGGAAGGGGCCCAATTAAACAGGCTACAGGTTGAATCTGACAGTTTTAGCTTTTTATGTCAGCCCTTTCTCTTAAATAATAATAATAATAATAATAATAATAATAATAATAATAAAACAAAACAACGAGACCATCAGCCATATTGTAAGTGGGTGCCTTAAACTGGTGCAAAAAGAATACAAGAAGAGACATGACAATGTAGCTAGGGCGGTTCATTGGGACCTGTCAGGAAAATATGGGTTTGAGTGAAATGAGAAGTGGTATGACCATGTTCCGGACAGTGTACTTGAAAATGAAGAGTACAAGATGCTGTGGGACTTAAGTGTGCGAACAGACCATGAGACTGAGGCCAGGAGACCGGATTTATTGATCATTGACAAAAAAGAGAAGAACTGCCAAATTATAGACGCGGCAAACCCGGAAGATGGAAGGGTGCGAACAGACCATGAGATTGAGGCTAGGATACCAGATTTATTGATCACTGACAAAAGAGAGAAGAACTGCCAAATTATAGACGCGGCAAACCCGGGAGATGGAAGGGTGAGAGCAAAAGAAGACGAGAAAGTAGAAAAATATCAAGATCTTGCAAGAGAAATTCGAAAGATGTGGGGAGTAAGGACAAAGGTGATACCCATAGTGGTGGGGGCATTGGGAACAATACCACTGAGGTTAAATGAAAATCTGAGGACCATAGGTGTGGACACATCCATTGAACTGATTCAGAGATCTGTACTGTTGTGGTCGGCAAGGATCCTTAGGAAAGTTCCGGAGATGTAGGCAGGAGAGGAAAGTAATGATGAAGGATGCTTCTTGGTTTCCCTAGACAGCTGGTTGCTGCCCGGAGCCACCAATGAAAACCAGATTTGATCTGAGATTATTAGCAACAACAACAACAATAACAATAATAATAATAATAATAATGATAATAATAATAATAATAATAATAATAATAATAATAATAAAATGTTACATTCTCCCCTTTTCTTTTCAAAAAATGTCCCACATTTTATTTTAAATAGTTTTTGTTATGCATTTTCTTACAAAAGTAAAAGTCATCGGCATGTCTTATGACATAGGCAAATAAATCTAGGATCTAAAATGCTGTTTTTGACAGTCCTGTGGGAGTTACTCCTGAACCCTACGTTTTTGTTACCTCTTGCCCTTTTAACCTTTTTATCGTCTCAAGATTTCATGCAATCCAAAACAGTCATCATGGGTTTGTAGTGCATAATTGTAACTCTATAAATGTCTCAGAAGTTTTGGGTGATTTTTAGAGTGTTTATGAAGAAAACGATAAGGGGGGAGGGGAAAGTGACGTTAGGGAAGGTGAGATTTTAAGGTGATTAAAAAGTAAATTTGGAGGTTAAAAATTAATGGATGGAAAACTGATGTGCACCCAACTTCATTCTTTAATCTGCAGTTCAAATATATGATTTTCATATATTCATTCTCACATATTCATCCCTCATGGGTATATTATGAGCCAACAAATGACCAGCTCCCAGTTGGCATGTTAGCTCAGTTGGTAGAGCGCTGCACCTGTATTGCAGAGGTTGTTAGTTTGACTCCAGTAAGATCCTGAATTTTTTTTCAGGCTTTATTTTCACTTCTGCTTAAGCAGTGTTCATAACTCCGATGATCATTCACATATTCATTCTTTAATCTGCAGTTCAAATATATGATTTTCATATATTCATTATCACAGTTTCATTATTACTGCCACTTAATTCCACTGGATACACAGATGAGTAGATCCTAATTAGCTTTTCTGTCTGTTTGTTTGGTGGTAACCTTTAATAGTTTAAAGTACTGCCACTACCCTTGCAATTTCCGGCCACACATGATATCTGTGTTTAACTTATCGTCAACATATCTGAGAGAGTTCAAATTTAAATTTGTAAGCAATTTTGACTAACTTTCCCCTTGTATTTCTTCATTTTATGTATGTATCTATGTATTTATCCATTTATCCTTTTTTGCATTTTATTTCTAATATATTGTATTTATGTCAGTTTTAATTACACATACCAGTGGAGTAGAATCTTTAAGTACATCTAATAACATCTTTATTAATTTATTGCTTTTATATACAGGGCTTCTCTGAAAATCACAATTAGTGTCACTTTTAAGAGAGCTCCCTGTTTAAATATTGTTATCATTAAATAAATAAACTATAGTGAAAATTTATTAATAGGTTCCTGTGTATTTTGTCTTATTAGGGTATGAACATGTTAAAGGTCAAGTGTTGGATGCTAAGGAACTCAAGGTTTTGATTGAAGGACTCAAGTTGAACAACTTACATCACTTCTCTCATCTTCTCACAGGTACACACCCTGATATATTCATTTACAACCAAAATTCATCACCATTTAGAATTTGGTCTTAATTTGGGGTGATTATCATCAAATAACTCCCTTCTCCATCCTGAAATACTCCATCCCTCAAACCAATGCTCAAACGACATTAATAAAGAGATTTACATGTAATGTTCATCTCAAAATCAAAAATCAAATCAAATCAATTTATTTAAGCTCGATAGCATAATACTGTGGTAGTGTGAGGTTGTCTTTTTCCACATGCAGCCAATACTGTAATATTGCAAAGGCTTTAGCAAAGTGGGATTCAAAATATCATATTGTTAAAGCACCAAGCTAGGCCATTCAATGATAATGTTGACTGAAAAATTTGATAATGATGAAGTATAAAGTGTGTAAATGATGTAGGTCTCTCGTGAGGCCAGTTAATGATGGTATTAATTAATTTTGCCTGACTGATTTGTTGGGTAAGAATTTTGAAGTCTGCAAGAAATATGTTAACACTTTCACCACCAAGGGGGACATAATAGATTTTACTCTGGCTTAAATGCCAGACAATTTTACTCGTCAAAGGGAAGGCCTTTGGTGGTGAAAGGGTTAAAATTTATGTCCTTCAAAATTATGTATCTCCTTAAGGAAGGTGTATACCTCTTACGAACCACAAGTTTCACCGACTAAGTGAATAATTGAATAATATGTGAATGATCATCACAGTTATGAACACTATTTAAGGTTAAGCAGTAGTAAAAATAAAGCCTGAAAAAAATTCAGGCTTGTAAGGGATTCAAACCCACAACCTCTGCAATACAGGTGCAGTGCACTACCGACTGAGCCAACAAGCCAACTGGGAGCTGGTCATTTTGTTGGTTCATAATATACCTGTGAATGACGAAAATGTGAGAATGAATATATGAAAATCATATATTTGAACTGCGGTTTAAAGAATGAATATGTGAATGATCATCACAGTTATGAACACTACTTAAGCAGAAGTGAAAATAAAGCCTGAAATGCCTAATATTGTTACGGTATATAAACTCTTGACAAACCACCCAGTACTTTCGTCAAGAGTTTGTGACTTCGTACTGCTACGAAGCTTTGGTAATATTGTTATAATAATAATTATTATAATGTTATTATTATTGACCTATCTAACTGTATACTAAAAATGATAAAAAAAAAATATGTGCAATATTACTTAAAACTAAACTAAAATACCATCGTCCCTCCCCCACTACCCGTTCCTTCGTATAAGATCGTGTTGGGATAAAAATGTTTGTCTGTTTGTGATTCATTTTGTATTTCTTTTTACTTGCGCGTAAACGAAAACGCATTTTCATAAGAAAGACTCAAGAGTGGGTTCTACGCCTGGCTTTCATAGAGAGTTGCGAAGCTTCTCGGAAATAGCCTACTAATTGGTTGATTTCTAATATCTGCTCTTATAAATGATCAAAAACCGCTTCGAAGAGGCTCTTCATCTTTCGAACCCGAGACGCCCGCGTCTGCTGAGTCCGTCCCGATTGCTGAGTCGCGCAGGTCAGTGTCATTGCTCCAAATCTGCAGTTTTACTTTGAGAATAGGCGAACGTTTCAATTTGAGGAGGATAAATCCCGCCAGATGCCTGGGTTGGTGTTGCTGTGTAAGGGGGCGGGGGAGTTAAGGGTGGTTGGTAAGGCGGTGGCGGGTAGAGTTCGGTGCTTGGTATAACGGGCGCAGGAGAGACGTTGCCAAGGATTTGTTGATGTTGTCGTCCGTGGTCTCTTTGCCCCGGGGGAAGTGCTTGCGGTGAAGTTCGTTTTCGTGTTTTCTTCGCTATCAGAACAAATACAAGTGTGATACCGCAGCTGAATAGTACAATGAAACCAACCGTTGGGCCAACAATGATTGGAATGAGACTCTGCTTACAGCCACCTTTTGAACAAACACCTCTACAACAACTTTCCACTCCTTCTTGGCAATCTCGGTCGCTGGTGCAGGATTCACCGATGCAGTCTGAAACATCTTTGCAAGTATTACAGCACGTTTGGCCTTTGGAACATTGCGAGTTTTTAGAACACGATATACCAAGGCAACTCTTCTGGTTAAAGCATTTAGAAATACAGCAGGTTTGACTAAGGGAACAGTCAGAGTCCGACGCGCACCTTTGGCCGAGGCAACTGCTCCCGGGCACGCATATGTTTTTACAGCAAGTTTCGACCTTGCTCCTGGAGCAGTCCAAGTTGCTATTACAGGAACGGTACTTACAACTTACTCCGGTAACACAGGCACGTGCACAGCAAGCTTGGATGAATCCGCAGTCTGAGTCGTTGAAACAAACGCCGTTACAGATGCCGATTAAGGCAGCGAGGACAAAGAACCAGAATAATGCAGCGTGTTTCACGGAAGCAATACACGCGACTAAGCCAACTTCAGCTGCAGCCATGTGTGTCGTCCTTTGATAAAAGGTTCTTTAACTTTGGCGCAGTCAAAAAAGGGAACTATTTCAGCGTTGCAAGCCGAAGACACTAGCAGTACTAGTTTGTTTATTTACGATATTGAGTTTTAGTCATGACGCTGCAGAAGCAGTGATATTCGACCGACTAAAACCTCACTCAGGTGGAAAACGGTGACTTGATTAAAATAAGGACCTTGAAAGTTTTCCAGCATTCTCGTTGCGTTGAAGGATATTAAAATGAATTTCGCGTTCAGGCATTACCCGATGCCTTAAGTTTTTGCGAGCGTATATCTACATTTTTTGTTTTTTAAATTTTGGTCCAGTTAAATTTAATTCAGTCGCGTGCAATTTGCGTCATACCATTGTATTGATCTCATAAGTAGGAGGCAGCGAGGGAGTGGGTCCAAGAATGCTATCCCGGTGAAAAATGAAGAGTGAACTTCATGGTCTTCTGTAATGGTTGGAAACGCAGCTAGACTGGGCAAGTGTGGCAAATTTTACAGTGACAACACGGCAAAAAAAAAAGAAGAACAAGAAAGAAGAGAAATGCAATGAATGAACTTTCAGAGTGACTGCTGAAAGTTACTTTGGGGCTTCTATGCTCGGCTACCGTCAAACCCATCGATACGCTACCACTGATACACAGATGAATCGTGAACTGCGTGGTTGTACGCTTTCTCCGGCAGTCGTGATAGATGAGGACATCTGCGGAGTAAAACTCGACCTGCTGATGAGCTGAAGTCCAGTTGACAATACAATACTAAAATAAAAATACAGATATTTCCCTCGGCAGTATTTATAACACGCAAAGGCTAGTTGTGCCGAGCACTTACATGGGACAAATGATTCTAATAAACATCCCAACTGGCATGAGACAGACCTAGAAAGTTGTGGCGTGTTAGAGAAAGAGAGGAACTAAAAACTGTCAGTTTGGAGAAGTCGTAATGACCTGCTAATGCCTTAGGAGCTCTTGTGGAAGAGCCTTCAGTACGCCGGGTAAGCTTGCTGAACTACTAGTTTTATCGCTCGAGAAAACAAAAAGTTAACCAAGAACTGCTTGATAATCCTTGCCGGTGATCTTTTCAAGACACAAAAACTTCCGTCTACAGACCGTTAAGTGTCTGTCAAAGCTCTTTTCTTTGCTATGTGCTTCACTGCTTTGTCGCAACGCATTTGATTGATCGATTGCGATGAACTACGTGCCGTTTTGCTTCAGCGCGCGTCGATTCAATATCTAATAAATTGAAACGTATTCTTTAATTTCTTTAAATTCTACATTGTACAAAGCTTTCTAGTGATGTAGGGCTTTTTGTGACTTGCTGATCAAAAAGTCTTGTAGCTAGAATTTTGTTTCCAAAGGACAGTAACAAAGGTTGGTCCTGTAATAAATAACATAATACCATAAAGTTAAATAGAGGAGAAAGAAAATTACCACATTTCATGAAAACTACGGTCCGTATTCACTTTGAAAATCGACTGTCAGTATCACCAGAGAGATTTCACATCAGTTCTACGTGCTAATATTAACAAGTGTGTTGTAGTTTATTCCATATTGTTTCATGAGGTTGCGGCTCAATATGCGGTCGGCCATCCGTGAAAGGCAAATTATCGTAGCATTGGTTTTAATTTAAGCTAATTACTGTTGACTGTCCGCGTTCAGAACAAAATAAGTCGTTAATTTTATTGCAAATTCCAGTGAGAGCCGGTTCTTTTTCCTACTCGTATCGGTTAAGATTCATGCCTGATGCAGAGTCACATACACTGTAGTTCGATTTTATTACACCACGCCTGTAGTTTTGCCCTCAGCGGCAGAAGCCAAGGGATCCGTCTGAGGAGCGGTGTTCATCCCGCCAAATCCATGGTTTGGTGTTGCTGTGTAAGGAGGTGGTTGTTCAATTGGGTGGTTGTACGGTGGTCCCTCTGGCTGGTAGAGCGGGTTGCATTGTGTCACGGAGACCGTAGCAGAGGGAATCGTGTTGTTTGTCAGGATATTTACAGGGATGGCTGCTCCCATCAGTAAGAGTCGTCTCTGTCGTCGCCGATAGACCACGATGGCGGAGATAAATATAGCCGCGATGACAAATGCCGCGGCTGGGACAATAATGTACAGCAACAGTGGCGTCAGCTCACAGTCTCGCTTTGCACAAGTTCCTTTGCAGCATCTTTCTTTGATTTGGCAATCACCGTATCCTGAGCAGGGTTCACCGATACAACCCAGTCCATCTTTGCATTTCCTGGTACAACAAGACTGGCCGACGGAACACTCGCTGTTTATGACGCATTTTTGACCAACGCAACTGTTTCCTTGAACGCATTGATAGTTACAGCACGTTTGATCTTCGGAACAGTCGAGGCTGGTCGAACAGCTTCGGCCGAGACAACTGCTTCCTTCAACACAGATCGCGTATGAACCACAACATGCTTGATTGGTTGAACAATCAGAGTTCTTGGAACAAGCCAGACCAAGACAACTTGATGCGTACACGCATCTTTTTCTGCAGCAGCTTTCAGAAGGTTGGCAGTGTACATCCAAAAGGCACGGCTGACCGTAATAGCCGCTACTGAACTTGACAAAAGAAAAGACCATGATCGCAAAAAACGCGACCGTTGTCTTTGGGGAGAAACATGCGATGAAACCAAATGCAGCCATTCCTTGAGCTAAACAACAGTTCTGTTGTACTTTTTGCTATCAACAGAACCTGCCTCTGGTAAAACGTGGTCCAAATTGTTATTTATGAACGCGGAACTACACTGCGGTTAGAATTCTTTGACATTACTCATTGAGTCATTTCCTCGTTGATGTCAAATGCGACCGAATCTAGCCAATCACCCGCCTGCATTCACAAGTGGATTTGTTATTCATAGATTTGAGGCTTTCGTTAGCCAATCAAACCGGGTCAACATTTTCCGACCTGTCTCAAGTGTTAAGACCGCAATTACCAAATGTAAATTGTCCGTCTGGTATTTAAACACGTTTACGTCTTGAGCTCATCAGCGGGGCTTACACCTAACTTCTAATTACAAAAATGAAGTGTAATTTTGTTATTCATCATGAAAGTAAAAAATTTTGGAAAGTCCTAGATGAAGTTTAGTCCTTTTTTTTGTCAATGGTAAACTGCTCCGTAACTGTTTTTTGGCATCTGTGAAAGACAAAGTGGCGTAGGATTGGTTTTAATTTAGAAAGCTAAAGGCTTCATCGGTTTCTTAACCAATTTGAACACCCGCCCAATATTGTTGAAAGCTTGATGAAACAAGTTTAAATTGCTTTAAACTTTCATTCAACGTCGTCAACATTTCCTTTCTTTTCGAAAATGTTGGATCGAGTTGGATTCGTTGATAATGCGATGTTGAGCATTTTATATGAACAGCACGTTCAACAGAAGCATGGGCACAGGCAAACCTGGTTCTTGCGCCCAGTTTCTCGCAATGAAAATTCTTAAACAAGATGAACGGACGGTTGGTGCCGAGCCTCCACACAACATTGTTTTTGCTCCGAGCATTCGCTCCACATTCCTTCAAGTTTTGTTGAACAAATGTTGGTCAAATGTTGACACCGTTTAACCGGGCCTTAACTACTTATGGCAATCCACATTTAGAACAAACGTCGGCAGCTAATTTTATCGCAAACTGTCTGAACTGTGGTGAGAGTTTTTCGTTTGTCTTGCATTTATACATACATACAGATAGACATGACTTTATTTTATCTCGAATTTACAGAGAAGCTAAGAAGCTAATATCTTTCAGTAAAATTAACACTATAAATATATATATATAAAAACAAGAAACTACTATAAACTATAATGTTTGTAAAAAATTGAAATTTCAAATCCTATTGTAGTGATTGGCAATCATGTCTGAAAGGAGACTGTTTTCACTGTTTATCTTCGATTTAGACTACTAATACAAAGTTACATTTGTTGACTGTAAGATCTCATTACACCACGCCTGTAGTTTTGCGTTCAGCGGCAGAAGCTAAGGGATCCGTCTGAGGAGCGGGTTCATCCAGCCAAATCCTTGGTTTGGTGTTGCTGTGTAAGGAGGTGGTTGTTCAATTGGGTGGTCGGACGGTGGTCCCTCTGGCTGGTAGAGCGGGTTGCATTGTGTCACGGAGACTGTAGCAGAGGGAATCGTGCTGTTTGTCAGGATATTTGCAGGGATGGCTGCTCCCATCAGCGAGAGTCGTCTCTGCCGTCGCCGAAAGACCACGATGGCGGAGATAACTATAGCCGCGATGACAAAAGCCGCCGCTGGGAAAATAATGTACAGCAACAGTGGCGTCACACAGTCTCCCTTTGAACAAGTTCCTTTGCAGCAACTTTCTATATCCTGGCAATCACCGTATCCTGAGCAGGGTTCACCGATGCAACCCAGTCCATCTTTACATTTCCCAGTACAGCAAGACTGACCGACGGCACACTCGCCGTTTATGCTGCATTTTTGACCAACGCAACTGTTTCCGTGCACGCATATATAATTACAGCACGTTTGATCTTTGAAACAGTCGAAGTTGGTTGTACAGTCTAGGCCGAGGCAACTGCTCCCTTTAACACAGCGTGAACCACAACATGCTTGATTAGCTGAACAATCAGAGTTCTTTGAACAAGACATATAAAGACAACTCGATGCGTACACGCATCTATTGTTGCAGCAGCTTTCAGAAGGTTGGCAGTGTACATCCAGAACGCATGGCTGACCGTAAGTTCTGCTAATGAACATGACAAAGGAAAAAGCAATGATCGCAAAAAATGGGGCGGTTGTCTTGGATGAGAACCACACTAAACCAGAGGCAGCCATTGTTTGAGCTAAACTGCAGATCTGTTTAAAATTATCTTCTCAGCAGGAGCTGCCTCTGAAAAAGCGCTGTTCAAATGCTTATCTGCGAAAACGGAACTACAATGCGGTTGGAAGTCTTTGACGTCATTGCCATTGATTCATTTCCTATATAAAATTCAACCGAAACTAGCCAATCATTTGCTGTAGTCACAAGTAGATTATATTGTTACAGATGTAAGGCTTTCCTCAGCCAATCAAACCGAGACAACTTTCCGAACTGTCTCTCCGTTGATACCACAATTGCTAAATGTAAATTCACGAGAAGCAGCAAAATGAATCGCGGTTTTTTTAAAAGATCACAACTTTTTTAAATTTGCAAGACATGTTCGGCGTGACTCACATCTTCGTCAGTTACAAAAGCGGGTTTTTGACAAACGGTTTCAATTTATAACAACCTAGAGAAGCATGCACCATTACCGATAATGACCTCAGTAAAGAAATTAGTAACAACGAATATTCCAAGGACGTGATAAAGCACTAGGGAAAACACAGGGGAAACACGTTTTAATCCTCGTGCTTGTGCTTCCGTTTTAGACAGTCTGTGTGCTTCGGCATAATGTTCGGTGTATGATGCTGCGTTAAAGTTCATGAAATTTTCCGTCAATGTTTTCCCGATGCCACCTTCGCATTTCCTGACTACAGCACGACTGCCCTCCGAAATATTACACAAATAATGCGACGTTTGTCGTGGAAGATAACTGATTGTGACTAAACCAGTGTGACATGCAGCAGGTTTGAACTAAAGAGCAGTTCTGTAGTTATTAGTTTTGTATCAGCAACAGTTGTTTCTGTTATAAAGCTGTCCAAATGCTAATGTTCTTGCGGAAGAAGGATCGATGTTAATATTAGTCTTTGCTGTCGTTCACGATCCGTCGTTTCCGAAATTATGTCACTGAATCGCAACCAGCCAATAACTGGCCGTGTCCAAAACAGATCACATCTGAAATAAAGGGAAAAATATTGGTATTTGTCGGTCAGCCAATAAAACCGTGATTCCGAGACAGCTATCTGAAACGTGTCGTCTCTATCTCCATTTTATTTGTCATGTAAGGAAATCGTATGTTTACAAGGTCTCGTGAGGCCTTACATAGTTGAAAATTTCCCCGTGGCTGCCGCAAGTCTTCCTCGTTTAATCTGTTTACTTCTGCTCTATCCTCCTCCGTGCTCTCCTTATTTCGATTCTTTTTAGGACACATAAGCCAGTGTAATATGCCTGAAGGAAAAAGTTGGTTTGGATGTCTTCCAAACCTCGCACCGCTTCTGATAGAGTGGTTTTCAGTTTAGTGTCGAAAGCACATCTCGTTTGCTTTGTTTTCCTTTATTTCGCTTCCTGGGTGATTGGCGACACTCGCGCCACTTTCTTGATAGAGAGCTTAAGCAACGAGGACGACGACGACAACAAGAACGTCACAAAACAATAGGCTTAATGAGGAAAAAACAGTGATTCTGCACGTGCGTTTTACATTTTGGTACATTTCTTTGCCGTCCTCTGCAAAACAACAACGTGAAATGACCAAATTTTATGTTTTCTTAAGAACGTGAGCGCATGACAGGAATTTTTCTTTCTTTTTCCTTACATTGGCGTCGTTCATAGCAATTAAGTTCCTGAACATATCGCCAGCATTTTCCAAGTTAAACAAATTGGAATAATCGCGAAAGAGTTATAGAAACGAGAAGTTAGATTTTTAAATGACGTTTTCGTTGCCGTCGTCGTCGTCGTTGCTTAAGGTCCCTAATCAGTCAGAAGCAAAACCAACTCCAGTCGTGACATACCTGCGCGCTTTTTCCCGAGAATGGCGCCAGTTACATTGCTTTGAATTCTGATTAGCTACTGCTGAAGTCAATTGTCGGTGGATCGCAGCTCGAATACCAGTTAGAGTACTTGGTGTTAGCGGTTGGCCTTTTTCCGATTTAACTTCAGCGTAGAATTTCCGCAGTAATTCATTTAGCTCAACCGGTGTTACACAATTGAAGTCAACTTTCAGCTTTCGTTTGTCGCACCATTTCTCGAATTTTTTGATCCCCCACGAAGTGGCTCTCTTTGTATTTTCCGCCTGACCTTTTGCTTCTAATTTGTCCAAATCTTCTAGCCCCAAATCTGAGTTTTGACTGCTAATTTCTTCCATTACTTCAGTTTTCGCTCGAAGACGATTCGACGACTGAAAAAACTGCAGTTCAAAACCGGAGTTTCGCAAATGAATGGTTTTCCCGGGTCAACACTAGGCTTACTCTAATTGGTTAAAATCCATCGGATTATGAAGCAAGAACAAATCAGCTGTAGGGCTGATAATACATTAGCAGCCCGCTGTCAGTCTTTTGCGGCCCGCTGAGCGTGTGTTTTGAAGAGGCCGATTTTCTATTTGGCCGCGTATATTGATAATATTGATGACTGATGTATCGTTAGGACTTGAATAAACAAGCGCATATTAATAAACGAGTACTCTGGTGTGTTTTAAAGGAAACTGCAGTAATGTCGTTCAGGAAATTATGTATTCCGTCCGTTATTAAACAAGACACTTTGTTTGTCAAATCATCAAAATTTACGCCGTCTTGACTTATTTCTCCGTAAGCCATTTTTCAAATGAAGTGCTTCAGATTCTGGTAAAAGCCCCTATGGAAATATAATTTAACAGCACCAAATAAATAATGTTTGTTTAGATCACCTAGTATCTTGAAATTGCCATCTCTTGTTATGGCGTTTGTATTAAGCTGCAGAGCAATAAATATTCAAGAGATATTTAGTCGATTCAGAGACAGTTATGAGGAAGTGCGGAGCTGTGATGTTTTTATCAGGAAAATTATTTATGAAAGCGTACAACTCCCGTGCTCAAGAAATTCGCTTGAAAGCTATTTTCAATCAGTTTAATATGGGCCCCAGTTTCTTTAAAAACTGGCACCTCACAACGGCAGATCGATAGCCTTCATAATGAATGCAAATGTAGATCAGAAGAATGTTTTTCTTTTTGATTCTGAGGACGTTTATTGCTTAGCCTTGTAAGCTGTGTTTTAGCCGTCATTCCTTTTCCTTTTATTTAAGGTTTTTTTTTTTGTTGAGAAAGGCTACCACGCTATCAATGTACTCTTTGACCGTGGTCCACCACCACCACCCGCCCTGGTCACGTCCCACTTCAATCAATATTTGCTGCATCGTGACTGAAATCATGATCATAAAACAGCCGATGACGTCAGGCCGCCTTAAGACGGAACCGTTCCGTTTGTGGCGTGTTTTGAGATATTAGGCATTTGCCTGAAAGAGAGAAGCTTAAAATTGTCAGTTTGCCAGAGTTGCCATGACCAGCAAATACCTTAGGAGCTCTTTAGAAAGTTGAACTACTGAAACTGTAGACGGTCCACAGTCTGCCAAACGATATATTTGAAACTCTCTTAGACTTAAGTCCCCCCACCCCTGCCCCCTCCGCGGTGCCGTCGACATTGATTCATTTGCAGCCCGTTTTACAACTGTAACTGTGAAGTACTGAATAAAAGGGCACTCAAAGAAGGCCAACGGAGAAACACTAATCACCGCTGTTGTTTCACAAGATGTCAACATTAACATAATCATACGTCTGATTCGATGTGTCGGTTGCGCGACCTCAAGGTTGAACACGCACTATCTACATTTTATCCTAGGAACGCGGACGTTCAAACAACACCTTAAATCGACTGAGAAACATGGAGTGATACACTGTGAGTGCATAGGTCTGCAAAGCTGTGGTTTGTTACAACTAAGGTCTGGTTGTTTGAATTCTTGTGAACGGAGGGGAAATTAACCAATCACGATCGGCCGACTTGTGTCCATTCCGTTTGGAGTACACAAAGAAATTATTGCTCTGAGGGCACTGATCCATTTACCGCAAACGGTGTGAGTGGTTGTCGCATCAAAACCTTAGATGCCGTTCCTGGCTATGACAAGTGAAACAACAAGCGAGGAAAATAATGTGACGTTTTATAGGTACACTGAGTGAAAGCAGGAGATTCTTTGATTTAGCAAAGACCCCTCTCTGTGTTTCATCGCTATTCAAATTCCGCTATCAGGGTATCAGAGAAGGGAAGTTATTGTTTTGCGTTCCTGCAGAAGTCATATTTTCATTAGATGGATTGTTAATTTATTTTCCCCTTTTGACCCGTATCTCTGCTACGCGAGTCACTGGTTTTATACACTGCTTTGTCACAATGTTTTTTTTTTGCGGATAGATCGATTGCTATGAAATACGTGCCGTTATGCTCCAGCGCGCGTGTCCGTCCGATATGAAATAAATTCACTCGTATTCTTTAATTTCTTTAAATTCTACATTTTGCTAAGGTTCCTAGTGATATTTGGTTTTTGTGTTGGCTACCTGTGGCAGCTCACACTTCAGTCACCGAAAATGTCCATCATTTGATGTCCCTTGGGATCAGACAAAAGGATGGCATCATGCTTACTGTGGAATCCAGGCTCCAAGTCCGTATTTTCCCCTTTTGTTTACAATACTTTTGGGCAGAATTACGTCCTCAACTTATCACAGCATTCAGAGCATGAATCTCCACCGAATAAAAGGCAGCGGTGTTTATTTTGCCGCAAGGATAAGTCGTCTCCTTCCAAGTGGTGTTGCGTAACCGTTTGGTTTGCACTGGTCAGCTCGCGTTCCTGTGTTTGAAAGGCTCGTTGTACTTGGCGAAACGAAATTGAGCGAAATGAAAATCTATATTTTGCAAAATGAAATCTGTGCTTTGCGAAATGAAACTCTGTAGTTTTGGAAATTCGAAGAACACAATGTTTACATTTAAAACCGCGAAGCAAAACATCCACACGTGTGACCAAGCGCAGGCAAAACGTTTGACACTGCAGTCTCTTTTTCCCACGCGTTAGACTTCGACGATGTCACGCAATATAATAATTTTTCAAATTTTTCATACAAACAAAAAACAACCTCCATAGATCAATTTATCATTAGAAACCGTCGCAAACTGGTGTTAATCTCATGTGACAGTTGGCTGTCCTATTGTTATGCCTCATTTGCATAAATAAAGCCTGCAAGAGTCCCTTGGAAATATTTCATTATTTGTGGCTACGGCAAGCGCTGAAAAAATTATATCTTTGGTTCTCTGCGGCACAATGAACTGATTCAAATGGTAAAATACTCTCTTTACTGACAAGATCTTTCTTTAAAGGTTCTATGAAGCGCCAAACATATTTTATTTTTCTACAAGGAATAGTTTGGTTTCCTCGCACCGGCGATTCCCTGCTGGAATCATGCCATTATGTTTATTTATCTTCATGCGGGTTCACGGCTAGCCTCCTTCAGGGGTATAGAATGGTAAAATCCGAGACTCGCCGAGACGCCGAGACCGTCATTTAAAATCCGAGACCGAGACTTAACTGTTTTTTCAAATCCGAGCCCGAGACGTTGGGATTCCAAAATTTTGAGCACGAGACGCCGTGATGTAGAAATCCGAGCGCGGGACTTTCATAGCACGTACTAGAAATTATTTCTTGATAAATCGGAACCGGTGTAAACCACTCACATGTAACGCAGGAGGTGTACTTTGCTTGGATTTGTTTTTGAGGCATCCCGTAGCCTTTTCTCCGATATCCCTTCTCAGGCACGTCCCCTCCCCCTGCCCCTCCTCATAGTTGCTGACTTAACCTCTTCAATGCCAACTTTTTGCACGTCCTGAGGGTAGGAGGTCAAGACGACCTCGCCATTCCATATAAGGGGTTACCACGGCAATTTCGCTGGTCCACAACACCGAAGGCCCTATCTTTGTTGTCACGCTTGTCACGCTAGCTGTCGTTCATTTCTAAACGAACACTGCAGCTACAATTCGTTGCTTATTTGATTTATAAGTGTGTTTTTCGAGCCATTTTCCACCTTAGAAGCCCCCTGCCTGCAGAGGCAATCCTTTGAAAGAAAACGTAGGTGAGAAGCAATTTCACACGAAGTGGGCCGCTCAAAGTATTCGAGCAAGTGATGGCAATCCACGAAGTGAAGTTGTGCCTGTAGTCGTTTTGTGAGTGGATTCCGTGACCTGGCATGGCAATTTTGGCGAGTTTTGACTTGTAAGTAATGCAAACGGTGAAATATTTTGCCAGCAGGACCGGGTGGCTCGACACGGTTCTAAAATATCTGAAATGAAAATTGGCGGACTGTCTTGCGACCGTTATCCAAAAACTTCCCAGAATTCCTTTGGGTCACAAAAGCAAAACTTACAGACCAGTGAGTGCAAGTGAAATCAAAAGCGTTATCCGCGCCGCGCTAAACAAGTGAGCAGGTAAATGTGGAATAGATTTCAAGAAGTGGAGTCGAAGTTTGCTGTCAACGTAGAATTTAAGCTTCAAAAGATATCTTTGTCCGAAAAACTCAAAGGCAAAGTTGCTTATTTTTGGTGTTGTCAGTGGGCGTTCAAAGCCAACATTTTTGGTTTTGCAACAAAATAAACGGTCATACTTGATGAAAATTGGGAGTTTTGGTCAGTTTATGGAGTGATGAAGTCTACGTAATTGAGCATTTGGCAATAAGAATCGTTCATTTCAACCATAGCAAGAGATTTGGGAAAGTTGTAGGTTTTCAAAGCACTAACGGTGTTTGTGACATACTGAGTACGTCAATAAGGCACTTAAGCTAATTTTATCGCAAGCTGTCTGAACTGTGGTGAGCGTTCTTTCTTTTGTCTTGCATTTATACATACATACAGACAGACATAACTTTATTTGACAAGACAAGACAAGGCAAGACATTTATTTCATAATATTGGCTGTACAATTTCTTGGCACGCAGTTAGCCAAAAATGCTAGTCGTGGCAAATCAGATATGACAGATAATAGACAAAAAGCAAAGAAAAAGGGGAGAAAAATATGTGTAAGTCAAAGCAAGAGAGACAAATCTATTTAATGCAAGCTTTGAAAGAAGGTAAGGTTTAGGATTTCGAAATTTCATCTCATGTGTTATCATGGTTGCATCAATGTAATCATCTTTCTCTTTTAATATTTCAAAGAGCATACTAACTAATTTTCGTTTAAAAACTTTTTTGACATATCTCTCATTCTACCGGGTATCTCGTTCCATAATTTAGCGCCAAAAATTGGGACCGCTTGTCTTAATTTTCAAGATTAAACTTTTGATGTACATATTATTTTTCAAGGATGATCCTGTATTATATGCATGAATAGATGATGTCAGCGAGAACAAATTAACGATTGTAGAGGGTGCAGTATCAGTGTGAATATCGTGCATTAGGTAAGATACGGACTTAAAATAGAGAAAACTAATTGGCAGGACATTTCCAGCAATAAAAAGAGGAATGGCATGAGCAAGCCTATTAGCAAAAAATATGAAACGGAGAGCCCTTTTCTGAAGCAATAAGATTTATTTTATCTCGAATCTACAAAGTAGCTAAGAAGCTAATATCTTCAAGAAAAATCACACTTGTAATGCAAAGTTACATCTGTTGACTGTTCGATCTCATTACAGCCCGCCTCCAGTTTTGCGTTCAGCGGTAGAAGCCAAGGGATCCGTCTGAGGAGCGGTATTTATCCCGCCAAATCCATGGTTTGGTGTTGCTGTGTAAGGAGGTGGATGTTCAATTGGGTGGTCGAACGGTGGTCCCTCTGGCTGGTAGAACGGGTTGCATTGTGTCACGGAGACTTTAGCAGAGGGAATCGTACTGTTTGTTAGGATATTTGCAGGGATGGCTGCTCCCTTCAGAGAGAGTCGTCTCTGTCGTCGCCGAATGACCACGATGGCGGAGATAACTATAGCCGCGATGACAAATGCCGCTGCTGGGACAGTAATGTACAACAACAGTGGTGTCAGCACACATTCTTCCTTTCAGCAAGTTCCTTTGCAGCATCTTTCTATATCCTGGCAATCACCGTATCCTGAGCAGGGTTCACCGATGCAACCCAGTCCATCTTTGCATTTCCTAGTACAACAGGACTGACCGACGGAACACTCGTCGTTTATGATGCAGTTTTGACCAACGCAACTGTTTCCGTGCACGCATATATAATTACAACACGTTTGATCTTTGGAACAGTCGAGGTTGGTTGTACAGTCCTGGCCGAGGCAACTGCTCCCTTTAACACAGCGTGAACGACAACATGCTTGATTGGCTGAACAATCAGAGTTCTTTGAACAAGGCCCTCCAAGACAACTCCATGCGTACACGCATCTATTTCTGCAGCAGCTATCAGAAGGTTGGCAGTGTACATCCAGAACGCATGGCTGACCGTAAGTTCTGCTACTGAACACGACAAAAGAAAAAGCAATGATCGCAAAAAATGGGGCGGTTGTCTTGGATGAGAACCACACTAAACCAGAGGCAGCCATTGTTTGAGCTAAACTGCAGATCTGTTATAAGTTATGCTATCAACAGGAGCTGCCTCTGAAAAAGCGCCGTTCAAATGCTTATCTGTGAAAACGGAACTACAATACTGTTAGAAGTCTTTGACGTCATTTCCATTGATTCATTTCCTATTCAACCTAAACTAGCCAATCACTTGGTGTATTCACAAGTAGATTATACAGTTGCAGACTTGGGGCTTTCCATAGCCAGTCAAATCGAGACAACTTTCCGAACTGTCTCACCGTCAATACCACAATTGCCAAATGTGAATTCAGAAGAAAGCAGCAAATGAACCGCGATTTTTGAAAATAACACAACTTTTTTTTTAATTTGCTAGACATGTTTCGGCGTGACTCACACCTTCGTCAGTTACAAAACGTTGTTATAAATTCAAACAGTTTGTGACAAACTGTTTCAATTTATAACAACCTAGAGAAGTATGCACAATAAACGATAACTACCTAACCACGATAACTACCTAACCACCCCTGCCCCCTCCGTGGTGCCGTCGACATTGATTCATTTGCAGCCCGTTTTGCAACTGTAACTGTGAAGTACTGAATAAAAGGGCAATCAAAGAAGGCTAACGGAGAAAGAAATGTCCAATTCAACTTTCGCTTTCTTGAGACGTTCGAAGTCGTGTGAATTGATTCGAAAGTTATTTTTCCTTCTTTAACCTCTATAGAGAAGCTTGAATGAAGCGGGGTTGACGCCCATGTGGCAGCTGTTTACACCAATCACCGGTGTTGTTTCACAAGATGTCAACATTAACATAATCGTACGTCTGATTCGATGTGTTGGTTGTGCGACCTCATGGTTGAACACGCACTATCTACGTTTTATTCTAGGAACGCGGACGTTCAAACAACGCCTTTAATCGCCTGAGAAGCTTGGAGTGATACACTGTGAGTGTATAGGTCTGGAAAGCTGTGGGTCTGTTACAACTAAGGTCTGGTTGTTTGAATTCCTGTGAACGGAGGTGAAATTAACCAATCACGATTGGCCAACTTGTGTCCATTCCGTTTTGAGTGGAGTACACAAAGAAATTATTGCTCTGAGGGCACTGATCCATTTACCGCAAACGGTGTGAGTGGTTGTCGCATCAAAACCTTAGATGCCGTTCCTGGCTATGACAAGTGAAACAACAAGCGAGGAAAATAATGTGACGTTTTATAGGTACACTGAGTGAAAGCAGGAGATTCTTTGATTTAGCAAAGACCCCTCTCTGTGTTTCATCGCTATTCAAATTCCGCTATCAGGGTATCAGAGAAGGGAAGTTATTGTTTTGCGTTCCTGCAGAAGTCATATTTTCATTAGATGGATTGTTAATTTATTTTCCCCTTTTGACCCGTATCTCTGCTATGTACACTGCTTTGTCACAACGTTTTTGCTGCAATGAACTACGTGCCGTTATGCTCCAGCGCGCGCGTCCGTCCGATATAAATAAATTTATGACATAAGGTTTTTGTGTTGGCTACTTTGCGCAACACGTCACGTGATGTCCCTTGGGATCAGACAAAGGATTGCATCATGCTTACTGTGGAATCCAGGCTCCGTTCATATTTTCCCCTTTTGTTTCTTTTGTTTCCCAGATTACGCAAAATTTACAATGCTTTAATTTTGGGCAGAATTACGTCCTCAACGTATCACAGCATTCAGAGCATGCATCTCGGCCGAATAAAAGGCAGCGGTGTTTATTTTGCCGCAAGGTTCCGTTTGGTTTGCACTGGTTTGCTCGCGTGCCTGTGTTTGAAAGGCTCACTGTACTTGGCGAAACTAAATGGTGCGAAATGAAAAGTTGTGGGTAGCGAAATGAAACTCTGAAATTTGAGAAATTCGAAGAACACAATATTTACATTTAAAACCGCGAAAAAAAAAACATCCACTCGTTTGCACATGGTAACGCAACGCGCATTTTGTCAGCCGAAATTTTTTCGAAATTCCCTATATCGAATGAAAGAGAAAACTTTTACACGGCAACAAATTACAGTGACTAAGGTTGGTCCTGTACAATCAAGTTAAACAGAAGAAAAAGAAAATTACCACATTTCATAAAAACTACTGTCCGTATTCACTTTGAAAATCGACTCTCAGTAGCCACCAGCGAGATTTCACATCAGTTCTACGTGCTGATATTAACAAGTGTGTTGTAATTGTATACCATATTGTTTCACGAGGTTGAGGCTCTTTATGTGGTAGGCCAATTTTTAACGGAAGTGGTGGTAAAGTACTGTGTGCTATGCAAAAAAGAACGACGGCTTACTCGTCTTTTGCCATTTGTGAAAGACAAATTATGGAAGCTTTTGGTTTTAATTTACCATGAATATATTACTACAGGGGCACCCAAAGAGCCCAATCAACCAAAAGCAGTAAAAAGGCATTTTTAAGTACCTTGTGGTGTTTGAAGCCTGTTTGAAGTGATGTTTTCATAAGCTAGAAGAAGTTCATCTGTTCGGATTCCTTAGCTGAAAGTTTAATTGCCCGAAAATGTTAGGGAACAAAATCTTCCTTTGACAAAATGCAAGCTGAAATGAACTTTCCACGAGCTTTCTAGGGAATTATTTCCTTTTCGAAAATGCTAGATGACGTTTTGACTGCCAAAAACAGCAATTACGGCCTTTCCGAAAATCTCAGGAGCTATGATTTCCCCATTGCGAATCTTTGAGGCCTCGTTTTATGTTTTAGTTACGAAAATCCGAGTGCACTCTTTAATCGACGCCGAATGCCCAAGGCGAATTACCCTCCACCGAAACTCGGGCATCGCGCTGTTTGTCAAGATATTTGCGGGGATGGCTGCTCCCATCAGTAAGACCACGGTGGCGCAGATAATTAACACAGTGACAAATGCCGCCGCTGCGATAATAATGTACGGCAACAGTGGCATCACACAGTATCTCTTTGAACAAGTTCCTTTGCAGCATCTTTTTATGTCTTGGCAATCCGGCACCGTATTCTGAGGAGGGTTCACCAGTGCAACCCAGTCCATCTTTGCATTTCCTAGTACAGCAAGACTGACCGACGGAACACTCGTCGTTTATGATGCATTTTTGGCCTACGCTACTGTTTCCTTGAACGCATATATAATTACAACACGTTTGATTTTTGCCGGAACATTGGAAGTTGGTCGAACAGTCTCGGCCGAGGCAACTGCTCCCTTGAGCACAGAATGAACCACAAAATACTTGATTAGCTGAACAATCGGAGTACTTTGAACAAGGCCGACCAAGACAACTCGATGCGTTCACGCATCTATTTCTGCAGCAGCTTTCTGAAGGTTGGCAGTGTACATCCAGAATGTTATGGCGCGTTTTTAGTGTCAAAATTCAAAACCTCGTTTCAAACATGCTATTTTTCTATTCAAATATTCGATCCTGTAATTAAAACCTAGGGCTCTTCAATTCAAATATGGTATCCTTCTATTTCGATTCCAATTCGTAAATTAAACTTCTTGTTTAACAATTCAGATACGCTATTTGGTGTCTGAAACATCCATGGTTTCAATTCAAAGCAACATTTCTTCAATTCAGTTATGCTCTTTTTCTACTCAAACGTGCAGTCCTTCGTTTCAAAAATGGTTTTCTGCTAGCCAAACATCCAGTCGCCTAATTCAAACCTGCTATCGAGCAATTCAAATTTCCAATCTCGCAATTCAAAATAGTCAGTTTCGCGAGTAAAAATACTATCCTTTTATTCCAATATACAATTCTTCACAGCAAATCTACAAGTCGTCAATTCAAATACACTATTCCACAGTTCAAACAAGCTTTTGTCGACAGAAACATGCAATCCTTCGTTTTGAAACTACCGTTCTGCAATTCAAATACTCTACTCTTCAATTCAAACCGACAATTCTTCTATTCCAACGCGTAATCTTTCAAGTCAGACCTGCTTTTCGACTATGGAGACATCCGGTCGTTTAATTTGATAACCCTGTTCATCACTTCAAATACTCCAACTCGTTTTGCAAACATTCAATTCTTCAATGCGAACGTGACATTTGACACTCGTCATTTCAAACACGCAATCCTTCAATTCAAACACTCAAACTTTCATCGCAAACACGCTGTCCTTCGTCGTCGCCTGGAACCTGGAACCTAAATATTGAAAGACGCCTTCCCCAAACTGGAGACAGTTTAATCATAATACATGTATTATGATTTTAGAAAAAAGTAGGTATCATAATACATGTATTATGATTTTAGAAAAAAGTAGGTATTTTAAACACACTACTTGGGTTTCTGTATCTGACAGGTGTATACTGTATTATTATCATATTATTATCATTATTATTATTATTAATATTATTATTATTATTATTATTATTATTATTATTATTAGGCTTAAATAAAACTCATGGAAATGCAGGTTATACATTCCTGCTTTTAAATCATCTCACCTCTTCATCCTCCCGAGAGGTGCCAGTCGGGCTAATGTCCAGATCCTTTTGCAGGGGCCTAATGAACAGCTTTCCCTGACCGACAAAATGTTCTTTAAGTCTCGGTATATTGTAAAGAGGATTGATAACTTCAAGCTGTCGAGTGTGACTCCCGCACAGCAGTGTATATAGCCTCCTGCTGTCTCCAGTTTGGGGAAGGTGTCTTTCAATATTTATTATCAAAATCAACAGAGGTGCTGTCAGCGAAGAATGTTAATCTTTTTTCACCCAGATCAGCAGCTTTGAGCTCTCGGTACTCTTTGGGGGTTGGCATTCTTTCTTCCCTTGTATTCCTCAGGCACACGAAAGTCCTGGTCCATCTCAAGCAGTTTAAGGCCTGGGTTTAGAAATATATTCATAAATATGGTTGATCGCCAATATCTTCCTCCAGATTGCCTAGAACTGGATGAAACTTTCCCTGAAGATACATCTTGTTGTCCTTGTTTGCCTTAACGTTTAAATTTGATCACGTGATCACTCACGTGATCAAAATTTGAAAAAGTCTTAAATCGGCGATGCGGTGGCGGATTTTAAGTTTACAGATAAATAAATCAGCGTTCTTAATATAAATCCAACATATCTATTTTTCTACGCTTGGAGTGATTGCTCACGAGTTTTAGTTTTTAAATTATCAACAGCTAAAGGTTGAATTCTGGGAAGAAAAATGACCTTTGCCCTCACAACTTTTTTGTTGAGAACGATGGACGGTCGCTCCAAACGTGAGACGCCGGAAATAATTAATACGCATAAGAAAAGCGTTTTTATTCGATATTATATCCCACAAAAGTCACCTACTCCTCAAATAAGTGATGATTTCAAAGAAATGGTCACGTGACACGCCACGTGATCTAAGATAACGTTTATTGCCCGTCAAAATGTTAAGGATGATGAGAACTACCCATGTGCCGAATTTCGTTTCAGTGTCATTCCCCTGGGCTGTTACATCACAAAAAACCGTTTTCTCTAATAAACGCCCCCGACCCAGGCCTTAAACTGCTTGAGATGTGGGTGGTTTCACCTTTTTCGACGTTCCACTATTCTCCCTTTTTCTTCTTTTGCTTGTCGTCTGACAGGCCGTAGGGTTAAACCCGAATAATCTACGGTGTTCTTGGAATCCAAGTGCAACAGAAGTTGACGAGTCAGTGGCAGATGAAACAGAAGGTGTATTTCTGTTCGTGACAGCCGGCGTTTGAGGAGTAGGTGTATTTCTGTTCGTGACAGCCGGCGTTTGAGGAGTAGCATGAGAAGATACTTGACGAGAAGTTTGAGCACATAATTTGGCTACTTCGTCCAGTAATTCCTTACATTTTGCGACAGACATGGCTGAGAAAAGAAATCAAGATGATACAGAGCTAATTCTAGAGCACAGAATAGAAGCCGTGTGCAAAAAGTACAACTTACCTTCGCGCCGATTCCCGCCTTCAGCTCAGCTTCTGCCGCGAATTTGTCTTCCTACTACGCATGCGTGGCCGGGCTAGGTTCCAGGCGACGACGAAGGACAGCGTGTTTGCGATGAAAGTTTGAGTGTTTGAATTGAAGGATTGCGTGTTTGAAATGACGAGTGTCAAATGTCACGTTCGCATTGAAGAATTGAATGTTTGCAAAACGAGTTGGAGTATTTGAAGTGATGAACAGGGTTATCAAATTAAACGACCGGATGTCTCCATAGTCGAAAAGCAGGTCTGACTTGAAAGATTACGCGTTGGAATAGAAGAATTGTCGGTTTGAATTGAAGAGTAGAGTATTTGAATTGCTGGCAGAACGGTAGTTTCAAAACGAAGGATTGCATGTTTCTGTCGACAAAAGCTTGTTTGAACTGTGGAATAGTGTATTTGAATTGACGAATTGTAGATTTGCGGTGAAGAATTGTATATTGGAATAGAAGGATAGTATTTTTACTCGCGAAACTGACTATTTTGAATTGCGAGATTGGAAATTTGAATTGCTCGATAGCAGGTTTGAATTAGGCGACTGGATGTTTGGCTAGCAGAAAACCATTTTTGAAACGAAGGACTGCACGTTTGAGTAGAAAAAGAGCATAACTGAATTGAAGAAATGTTGCTTTGAATTGAAACCATGGATGTTTCAGACACCAAATAGCGTATCTGAATTGTTAAACAAGAAGTTTAATTTACGAATTGGAAATCCAAATAGAAGGATACCATATTTGAATTGAAGAGCCCTAGGTTTTAATTACAGGATCGAATATTTGAATAGAAAAATAGCATGTTTGAAACGAGGTTTTGAATTTTGACACTAAAAACGCGCCATAGTATGTAGGGCTGACTAATGACTGCTACTACTGAACTCGACAAAGGAAAAAAGCAACGATCGCAAAATTGGGACGGTGGTCTCGGATGAGAAACTTACTAAACCATTTGCAGCCATTCTTTGAACATAATTTATCTGTGAAAACGGAACTCCAATGCTGTTAAAAGTCTTTGTCGTCATTGCCATTGAGTCATTTCCTAACTGATATGAAATTCAACCGAAACTAGCTAATCACCCGGCGCATTCACAAGTAGATTATAAAGTTACAGACGTAAGGCTTTCCTTAGCCAATCAAACCGATACAACTTTCCGAACAGTCTCACCGTTGAGACCGTAATTACCAAATGCAAATTCATGAGAAAGCAGGAAAATGGATTTTTTGTGGTGACTGGCTTGTTGTCATCGTCCATGTAAGTGATTGAGTAAGTAAGTCCGACTTTCGGAAGCCCGAAGCAAGACCGACTGTGTACCGAATTAAAGGGGCAGTGTCACGCTATTGTACCATCACTTTAAAAGCTTAAAACTGCCAATGCATCAGTGGAAACCTTTAAATAATGGTCTAGTTTTGCTGCCAAAGACTGTAGTACTGCATTGACACTATAAACTCCTATATTCCATCAAAGATGACGAGGATGGAAATGGATTGAAATTTGAAAAAACTCGCCAGTTTTTTCAAAATTTCAAGCTATTTATTGAAAAATCACCAAAAAAATTATTATGGTTAACTCTCCCTGCTAAAATTTCATTGGAATTCATCTTGTTGATTCTGTAGGATCATTTTTTGCACGATAACAGTCAAAAGGCAGTAATTTTGGCAGAATTGAACCAAAAAGAGCAAAAATCCCGGTGACAGTGCTCCTTTAACGGCTCGAGGTTTTCTCGAGTTCTTAACGTCGCCGCTATTCTTCGACGATGTCACGCAATATAATAATTTTTCAAATTTTTCATACAAACAAAAGACAACCTCCATAGATCAATTTATCATTAGAACCCGGTGGTGATCTCATGTGACAGTTGGCTGTCCTATTGTTATGCCTCATTTGCATAAATAAAGCCTGCAAGAGTCCCTTGGAAATATTTCATTATTTGTGGCCACGGCAAGCGCTGAAAAAGTTATATCTTTGGTTCTCTTCGGCACAATGAACTGATTCAAACGGTAAAATACCTTGAAGGTTCTATGAAGTGCCGAACGTATTTTATTTTTTCTACAAGGAATAGTTTGGTTTCCTCGCACCGGCGATTCTCTGGTGGAATCATGTCATTATGTTTATTACTCGGGCTGCCCGCGTCTCGCGCGGCGCCCGGGTCTAAAATTACCGACGGTTCTTCTTTTTCGTCGTCGAGTATCATCCACAAAGCTCACTTCCGGCGTTTCTGCGCAAGCGCTAACTATTTTTAACAGAGTGATGCCTGTTGTCACGTATCGGAAAATGTCGATTCACCTTGTGCCTTTTGAAGTCTGAACAAACAATATGTTAAGAGAAGTGTCTATGCGAATGTTTGCAAGTTCAACGGCGAGAAGAAAGCTTTTAACATGAGTAAACTTAACTCTAGATGGACTGCCGTGTTTCCTCGTGTCTGCTTCAGTAGACTGCGAGTAGTCTCTAATTTTGGCGATGGATTGTGGGCGGGCGAAAGACACGTGCGCGCGCGAAGTTGCGAGGAGACGCGACGCGAGGGGAGCGCCAAAAATTAGAGACTACAGACAAAGGGAGTTTGACCATTCACGGCCGAGTGATTCGGAAGTGTAAGTAAGTAAGTAAGTAAGTAAGTAAGTAAGTAAGTAAGTAAGTAAGTAAGTAAGTAAGTAAGTAAGTAAGTAAGTAAGTAAGTAAGTAAGTAAGTAAGTAAGTAAGTAAGTAAGTAAGTAAGTAAAGCCTTTATTTAAAGAGGGTAGCACTTAATAGCCAAAGGCTAATAAACTTGTGGCCCTCATAAAATACACAACTATTTACAAATCTAATAAATATAGTAAACTAAAATATATATACATTCAAAATATAACAAGATTCGAAAAAATTAAAAAATTATTAAATGATAAAATGATGCAAACATTGTTGTTCCTTTAAAATCTTGGCAAACATGTTCTTTTTAAAACAAGCTACATAATCTAATTTCCTAATTTCAATTGGTATACTGTTCCACAGTCTTGTTGCCGAAACAGCGAAAGAGCTTAAATCTCATATCAACAGCAAGAATGATGCGAAAGAGTGAGAGTGAGCGAAAGAGTGTAAATCTCATATCAACAGCAAGAATGATGCCTGTTGTCACATATCGGAAAACGTCGATTCACCTTGTGTCTTTGAAGTCTGAACAACTAATATGTTAAGAGAAGTGTCTATACGAATGTTTGCAAGTTCAACAGCGAGAAGAAAGCTTTTAACATGACCAAAATTTAACTCCAGATGGACTGCCGTGTTCCCCGTATCCGCTCCATTGAGATGTACATTTTGTTGAATAACTCTAGTACGGGATATCACACACCCCTGAGACTTTGACAGGTAGTTTATTTACTATTTTCCCACCATATCTCAATTTTTGAATGATAAGCGATTAGTTTTTACAAATGTACTAGCGTCACTTGAAACTGTCCAGAGACGTTCCTTTCTTGTGTTTCAAATGACCCTGGATTGACGTATTTGTAAACAGTTTCACTCTGCTAATTAATTTTCTACTCACATTTCACCGAGACTCCATTAACGTTTATGCGAAAAAATCCTAGATCGTTCGATAAGCGTCTCCTTTCTCAAATAATTATCCATCGAAGCGAAAACAGGTGTGCTTAGTTTTTTTTTGGAATCAATACACTATTTTTATCACCTTGCATAACGATAAACCTCTGTGGCCTAAAGGTCATTGTTCCTGCCTGTGACGCAGCTAACCCGGGTTCGATGTCTTTTAGTGGTATATATCACGGGCTTTATTTTTTCTGTTTCTCTTTTTCTTGTTCTTTTAGAAATATTTTTTACAAGTGTTATAATTATTGTTCTCAATGGTTGAGCTGTATTTTAGAGGAATATATGTTGATAGGGGTCTAAAGAAATAGACTCCAACACAAGCTAAACACAATGCGTCCGATGTAAGAAAGACAGACTTCCCTCTATTCTTTTGTTTAGCGCTAAGTTAGGGATACAATACTGTTTTTTGCAAGCCCGAGTTTAGGCTTATTGTAGCCTCTTGTTTATCTTCATGCGGCTTATGAAAATTATACGTCTGATTCTCTTCGCTACGATTCGCTGATTAGAACGGTAAAATGCACTCTCTTTACAGTCAAGATTTTTCTTCAACGCATCTATGATGCACCGATCACAGTTGTATTTGATATTTTCTGCTAAGTATTTGTTTTAGCTTCAGACATCTCAAGACTGCTTTGTTTCGCGCGAACTTGTCGTCCAAGAACAGGAAGTCGAATTTTTGAACGAGTCTGCTTCAGCGAACGGGCTACCCGTTCGGACGCTTCTTTAATTTTCTTCCCACGGATTGTCCAGCCCGTTCAGCGGATTGTGCAAGTTGTTCAAGCGGATACAACTTTTTCCTAAACGGGCTGCCAAGCCGTTCGGACCAAACGGAACGAGTGGGTAGTTGAGTTGTTATCACAACTTCTTACAACTTGGAAATAAATGTTTTTGTTTTTGTAATTGAGTGATTGCTATACTATGTACTGGCTTTATCTGGAGATGTTAGATGTATAGCCATGATGATGAACAATTTTACTGCAATTCACATTTGCCTATTCTTTTCCTTCTCCTTGTACATGTGTTTTCATAACCAGTAACCACGTGTCCTCTGAGGGCTTTTTTTATATTTTGGAAGACATGTTTCGATGTGACTCGCTTCTTCGTCAGTTAAAAACAGTTTTTGACAGACTGTTTCAATTTATAACGACCTCGAGAAGCATGTGCAATTAATGATAATGAAAAGAAGAAATTAATAACAAAGAATATTCAAAGGACGTGATAAAGCACTAGAGTCCATTGTAATAGTTAAGGGAAGCACAAGAAAAACCGTTTTCACCTCAGTAATTCTGAGAGTGTGATAAAGACGCAGCCACTAGAGTCGATACAAAAGTTTAGCGCAGCACAAGGAAAATATTTTCATCATCGTGCTTGTGCTTCCGTTTTAAACAGTCTGAGGAATTTTATGCTTGTGTTTATTTTTAGGCTGTTGCTTCGGCATGTGTTCGGTGTTTGTTGCTGAGTTAAACTTCATGAAATTGTCCATCAACGTTTCCCTACATTCACCGATGAAAACGATGCTACCTTCGCATTTCCTGCAGCACGAGCGCCCTCAGCAATATTAGGACTTAATTGCGAATTTTTTTTGCATTTTTACCATAAGTGAGGCAATGTGAATCACGAAGGAGGGATTACCTTTCCTGCCACTCAAAGTGACAGGAAAAACTGATAATCACAAATAATGCGACGTTTGTCGTGGAAGATAAACATTGCAACTAAACCAGTGTCAGATGCAGCAGGTTTGAGCTAAAAAGCAGTTCTGTTATAAATTTTGTATCAACGACAGCCGTTTCTGTTATAAAGCTGTCCAAATGCTAATGTTCTCGCGGAAGGAGGATCGATATTCATGCTACAGTGTTTGCTATCGTTCACGATGCGTCATTTCCGAAGTTAATGACAACCGTAACTAGCCAATGAACGGCCGTGTCCAAAACAGACCACATCTTCTTTACAGGGAAAAAATATTGGGGTTTGTCAGTCAGCCAATGAAACCGAGATTCCGAGACAGCTATCTGAAATGTCTGACTCACCGATGTCTTTATCTCCTGTTCATTTGTCATGTGAGGGAATTGTATGTTTACATAGTCTCGAGAAACCTCACGTAGTTCAACCCCAATGTTTAGATCACCGAACTTGAAATTTCTTGTACGGCGTTTATATTAGGTTGCACACTGCTAAGTATTAAAATAGATACCGGTAGTTTTGGATATTTAGTGGATTCAGAGACAATTATTAGGAAGATGTGGGGCTGTGATGTTTACAACTCCTATGCTCAAGAAATTCGCTTGAAAACTATTTTCAGTCAATTGATGTTGGTCCCGCAGTTTCTTTGGAAATTACCAACGGCAGATGTATAGCCATCATTATGAATAAAATGGAAGTCGAAAGAATGGTTTTTAAAATTCTCAGGACGTTTCTTTCTTAGCCTTGCCTGAGCTATGTTTTGGCCGTCTTGCCTTTTCCTTTTATTTAAGATTTTTTTTTCTTAAGAAAGGCCACCGCGCTACTATCTGCAAAGCTATGAATGCGGAATTAAATGTGGTTATTTTAAAGTTAACAGGCATCATCAATGTACTCTTTGACCGTGGTCAACCACATCCCTTGGTCACGTCCCATTTCAATCAACATTTGCTACAACATGACTGAAATCATGATCGTCAAACAACCGATGACGTCAGGTCGCCTCAAGACGGAAGTAGTTCCGTTTAAATAGAGCTAAAGCAATGGAAAGTGTCTCTTATCTCAAAAAGTCGGGGAACCGTTTCCTAGCTGAAGTCATGGCTGCGACTAGTGCTGTTGTGGTCACTAGTTCTTCCACGAAAGGCATCGCATTATTTCTGATGGTCGTTTTTTCGTTGTTCAATGTCGGTGACTGCACCTGTTACGGCTGTAAAATCGACCAAGTCTGCTGTCAATATGAATGCGTTGATGGCTCAAGTTGTGTCGGCTATTCCTGCGATCACGACAAAGATTGTTCCGGTCGTGAAGTTGAAACGTGTTGCAAGAGACCCGGGGACTTCGATAAGACTTGCGTATCTGGTGACAGCTGCCTTGGCCAAGGCTGTTCCTCCTTCAACTCTGATTGTTCCTTTAATCAGACATGCTGCCACTCAAAATGCGTTGGAGGGGACAGTTGTCTCGGCCAATTCTGCTCATCGAGCTCCGACTGTTCCAGCGGTCAGGTCTGCTGCAGTCAAAAATGCAAAGCTGGATCGGGCTGCATCGGTGAATCGTGTTCCACATTGGACGACTGTCAAGATTTAGAACAATGTTGCAAAGAGAAATGTGTAAAGAGCGGTGACTGTACAATAGAGTTGGGATTAATTATCGGCTTATCACTTGGTGGAGGTTTGCTTTTTTCTTGTATGTTGGTAGCTTGTATCTGTGTAGCTATACGGCGAAGGCGAAGGCGACGCCTTCGTCTTCTGTTGGGTGCAAACATAACACAAAACGTCACCACAACCATCACCACAAGGGAAGACGGCACGGAAGTTGTAACCGAAGAGATCACCACTAGCATCTCTGCAGCCCCTGTGACACAGTGCAACCCACTCTATCAGCCAGAAGGGCCACCGTCCGACCAGCCACGTGAACAACCACCCCCTTACACAGAAACACCAACTGGAGGATCTGGTGGAACACATGCTCCTCAAAACGACTCAGTTACACCTAGAACGGCCGGTGTCGTTTAATGATATAGAACTCTAACATTCACATTAAGAGTGTACGGAGTTTTTCAGTTATGAAAAACAAAAATGAAAAGGACAACAAACGAACAAAATCCAAGCGGTTTTCTCTCCAAACAATCTTGGAAGGTTTTTTCTTTACCATCAAATGCGATGACGTGAAATTGTTGAATAATCTTAATGTAACCTCTTCTCGCTCTCGAAGCCTTCCTTTGTCCTATTTTATGTGAGATAAATAAATGGTGGCCAAAGATATGTAAAACAAACTCCGCCTCTTTCTTTTTTAATTAAGCTTCGGCAGCCGTCTTGGAGCCTCGGGAAAAGAACATTTTCTCGCCATCTCGCAAAATAAGGGCTATTCGATACTAGGCTTGGGCGGTCTTGCTTAAAATCAAAACCGAAAAACCGTCTGATTCTAAACCGGTAAAACCGGAAAACCGTTTTTTTCCGTTTAATTTTTACTACAATTGAATGAGGAGAATTGTGGGCTTCGTAACGCGTTTACTCGTTTTAGTGGTATTTTTGACGACAAAACGCAAATTGTTGAAACGTAACCTAAAACGACTTCAGTTTTAATTATGTAAGTTTTACTTTCGTAGTGATTCTTGCCACACTTGGATAGCTGACCGACAAACCTTCTTCTCCAAGTTGTTTAAAAATAGCCTTGGCCTGTAAGCCTTCGAGATGTAGGGCCTGAATTCGCTTACGAACATAGATTGATACCTTCGGCATGTTGAGCTGTTGCAATTGAGTGTTGCTTATGCGGATCTGTACGGGTCCGCACATTTTGGGGATCATTTGCGGTCCGGGATCATTTGCGGTTCTGGGATCATTTGCGGACCCGTACAGATCAGATCAGCAAAACAATACACAGTGTTGTCATGTCAACGACCCGCGACCAATGAAAGCCTTGATGCCCGAGTATCTCAAGAGAATTGAAATATTTGCTTAAAGCATTTCGAAGACGTTCAAATCGCTTCGAAAATTCGTAGCACTCTTCGAAAATTCGAATGACTATAAACGAAATTTCGCGTAGCTGCTCGAAATTTCGTTCGAATTTATCTTCGAACTTTCGTACGTGAGTTCGAAATGTCGAAATTTATAAGACAATGCAGCTTCGAAAATTCGTTCGAAAATTCGCTGAAATTCGACTTGGCAAAAATGTTCGCTGATTTGCGCCGAAAAGTAGCGAAATGTTCCTAAATTCGTCGAAATTCGTTCTCATTTCTTTTGCACAGTACTGAATTTGTGCGTGGTGTTGAAGCTAGTTAAGCCTTATTTCCAGTTTTGCCACTGGATAAATTTGTTCGCGCACAACACGAGATTGATTGACAACAAAAATAAAGTTTCGGGCGACGACAGTAAACAATTAGATAATGACGGTTTTTTTTCCGGTTTTCCGGTTTTTGTAAAAGCAAAACCGAAAAAACCCGATTTCAAAATAAAACCGAAAAAAACCGGTAAACCGCCCAAGCCTATTCGATACCATTGTTTTTCGCTTGATATATATGGGTTGTTGGCCAAGCGTGAGGTCAAGATGGCAGGATATTGGCCAAGTTCTTGTTTTGCGTGTTTATGGACCGAGACGAAGTCGAGGTCCATAAACACGCAAAACAAGAACGAGGCCAATATCCCGCCATCTTGACCGAACAAGCTTGGTCAATAAAGGATTTATTATATGGCTCAAAGGACGCTATAAAAAGACAGTAAAACGCGGGAGGAACGGGCTATCCCGAGCGGTCTAGATGGCTCCATCTTGACCTCGTGGATAGCCAATCACAACAGGAAAACTGATTCATCTTGACCGCTGAAAGAGCCAGTCATATAATAACAGTACGATATTTACAGATATTTCGCATCATTTCGGCATCGATATTTTGATATGATCTTCCACGATTTGCACTGTAATTTTTTCAGTTTCGGTTTCACCAATCACCAATCAATTGCAAGACGCCTAAGCTGTTAGGCTTTTCACGGTTTTATTGCAACAAACACATATCTACCATTTTATTCAGTTCTTAATACTGCTGTTAGATCAAGTTACGTAGACAATGTCAATCTCTCAAGAAAAAAGGTTAAAACAAGATTTGTTAAGTAGATGATGTTTTATAATGGTAATTGAACTGAGTGGAGTGCAATTTGATCTGAAATCATACGCGTGATTTCAAAATCGAACGAGCGCGTAGCGCGAGTTTGATTTGATATCACTGTTTCGCACCACGGTTTAGGGCACTACTGTTTTTTGAGGATACACCGGGAAAATAGAGTCCTCAGGATCTACCAATGTTTTTGGACTAGTTTATTCAGCAAGTTTTTCTTGCACACGCTAGCTAGTCAACTGAAAGCGAAAAATACACGTGTGGGCCTCCTATATAACGACTTAAAAATCGAATAAGACGAAAACAGAAACAAGAAAGCTCTAGAATATAATATTGATGTACTTACAATTCTGTACGGCGTTATCCCGCTTAAGACTAACAATTTTCCAGCTTTGTTCAAAGGCGTAAAACACACTTTTCCGATAAAGCTGTTCTTAAATGATATTCGATTCCCAACTAGTGCTGACTTTAACCTTAGTCACGAACCTGAACTAATCTGATTGGCCTGAAATGGCGGGACAGATCACGTAACAAAACAAAAACTTAAAAGCCCACGTTATCTCAAATAAACGAAAATTGCCTAATAAAATTAAAACATCTGTTAGCGAAGTGCAAAACACTCGGCCCCAGTGCGGAAATTAGGGCCATAATTGAGCAGCGATAAAACAAGCACGGAGCTTGACTTAACTATAAACTAACAGTTCAGCGTTCTATACTTAGTTTTTACTGTTCCTTTCCGCAAAGTTCTTCTCTTGTGGCAATGACACAAAGCTTATGGATTGGCCGGTCGTACTCGCCATTTTGGGTCTTGATGCGCACCTTCCTCACTAAACCGTCTTTGCCGGGGAAGACGTTGGTAATTAGCGCCATCTCCCACTGCGTCCGTTTGCGATTTGGGTTAAGTTCGAGAACTAAATCCCCGATTTTGACGTTCTCTCTTGTCTGGAACCACTTGTTTCGCGGCAATAGTGTTGGTGCGAAATATTTCATCCAACATATCCAGAATTCGCCAACTCTGTTTTGGACGCTTCTCAGCAGATGTCTCGGATTGATTCTGGCTTCCAGCTCAGGCTGGGGAGGAGGGTTGCGTTGTCCGATCAGGAGATCGTTGGGCGTAATGGGTGGTTCATCCCAGATATCCTCGGAACTTGGATAGAGGGGTCGACTGTTGACCATGTAGGTTATCTCAGCTAGGAATGTCCTCCATTGCTCTTCAGTGAATGCCTGGTTTTTGCATACACTGTTGAGACTGCTTGTCTAACGGATTTGATGAGTGACTCCACAACCCCGTTCTGATGGCTTGCATGAGGGGTGTTCCATTGCCACTTGAAATCGCAGGCAAATTCCTCGGAAACAGCACTTTGAATCTTGGGAATGTCCCAGTCCTGCATGACCTCCCTTAGGTATTCCTGTGCTCCAACGAAGTTTGAGCCACAGTCCGACCAACAGACGTTTGGGTGTCCGTGAAGGCATGCGAATCGGCGAAACGCCATCAAGAAGGCTTCGGATGATTTATCTGTCACGAGCTCTAGGTGAATTGGTCTGGTGGTTGTGCAGGTGAAGATCACAACCTGGGTTTCACGTAGTGTTCTTCGGTTTAACCTGATCTGCAGTGGCCCGAACATATCCATAGCCGTGTTCGAAAATGGCGGGAATCCAGCTGCCACTCGTAAACTTGGTACTTGGCCCATCAACTGATCGAGGGGTTTTCTGCGCAGTTTCCGGCAGAGGACACAATCGCTTACGACAGCCTTGGCCATTTTCCTGAGCCCAATGATCCAGTACTTCCGTCTCGCTTCGTGCATCAGACTCTTGTAACCGCAGTGTCCTCGTTTGTGGTGCAGGTGACGCAAGAGGAGGATTGTCAGCTGATGGTCTCTGGGCAACACAACAGGGTTTCTCATCTCTTTCGGGAGGATTCTGGCATTTTCGAGGCGGCCATGGGCTCTGATTAGCCCCTCTTCGTCCATACTGGCGATCAACTTCTTGTCGAGGCTCTGTACATTTATGTGCTTCTGGATCCATTTTAAGAGCTGTACTTCTGCTTGCCTGAGTTCCTGGACAGTCAAGGAACCGTTGGGCGCGTCCCTGCGTCTTGTACGTTCAGCAAAACGATGTACGTAAGCCAGGACTCTGCGTGCCTTTGTGAACGTTGAGCATCTTTCCAATAGATTGGAGAAAATGGAGTTACCCTCCTTTCCTTCTAAGACGGATGTGGCATGAACGTCTCTGGTGTTTTCTTTCCCCTTGTCAATTTGTTTTGGTGTAGTCTTCGTTTCTTTCAAGGCGTCTTCTCGTTCCTTGTAAGGACTCTGATCATCTTGGAATTGAGGCCATTCCTCTTCTGGTAATTTAAGAAACGGTGGTCCCGACATCCAGCTTTTGAGGTCCCCAGGCGAAATTCCTCTGGTAAGGGCGTCTGCTGGATTATACTTCGATTTGATGTAGCCGAACTGCTCTGATCCTACTGTTTCCTGGATTTCTGCCACTCGAACTGACACAAATGGTCTAAATTCTCTGGGTGGAGTCTTGATCCATGAAAGAACTGTCCGAGAGTCTGTCCAGAAGGTCTTGTCGAAGTCTTTGAAGTTAACAAAGCTCAGTGCCTCTTGGCACGTGTTGTAAATCCTTGTGAGTGCTAAGCACCCCAAGAGTTCAAGTCGAGGGATGGTTTTTTGTTTCAGCGGAGCAACAAAGGGTTTGACAATCACCGGGATGCATTGATAGCTTTCATCATCTAGCTTCCAGCGGAGGAAAATGCCAGCACCATATCCCAGTTCTCCTCCATCCGCAAAGCCATGTACTTGAGGTGAACCAATTGCTCCCGATGGCTTGAGTTTGCGGTCAAACTTGAAGGTTAGAAGTTGATTTATGGCTTCTTCGTTCCCCTTCCATTTTTGTTGAGTTTCTTCTGAGAGGACGTCGTCCCAACCGTATCCCGCACTCCACAGTTCTTGCAGATCAATTCGGAACTTGAGCGTCACAGGTGCTACGAGGCCAATAGGATCCCACACTTGGGCTAGAAGGGCGAGGCAGCTTCTCTTTGTGAAGTCTTCGTTCACCCTGACAACTGAATCTTTCTTCAGGCAGAAGGTGTCTTCATGCTTGTCCCAACGGTGGCCAAGCAAATCTGTAAAGCGCTCATCACCACTAGTTTCGTCAACTTCCGGGCTGTTCGAGTGCCATGCTTTGATTTGGAACTGACCCTTTGCTAGTACCTTGTCGATGGTACTGGTTACATGCTTGACCTCTGTTGTTGATGGTCTGGATCCACCGATGTCATCAACGTACGTTCGTTCTTCGAGTTCCTTTGCAGCCTCGGGGAATTCAACTTGCGAAGCTTTCGCTAGGATCTTGATAGCATTTGATGCGATATCAGGAGCTGGCTTGTCCCCAAAGTTCAGCCGAAGCCACTGGTACACGGTGGGGGGTTCGTGCTGGTTCTTTCTCCACAAGAATCTATGAAAAACCTGATCCTCCGGGTGTACTAGCACTTGGTTAAACATCTTACGGATGTCTCCAGAGTAGGCATATTCATCCCAGCGCCATGCTGTCAGAACATTAGGCAGACTGTTGATGTAATTCGGACCTTTCTCTAAATGGTCATTCAAGGAGAGACCATCGTGTCCTTTGGAAGAGGAGTCAAACACCAGTCTGACTTTAGTGCTCTTTTCCGGAGTAAACACGGCTTGCAGTGGCATGTACCATTCTGGTTGACTGTGATTAACATTCTCATGCGGCACTTTGATAGCAAAGCCTTGTTCCACCAGCTTCCGAACTTCCTCATCTACGACCTCAAAGCAATCTCTCTTCTTAAACGATTTCTCCGCCGAGTACATTCTCTTCAAGGCAAGGTCATAATTGCTTCTTTTCGGTGGCCCAGCTTCTTTCCATGGCATTTTGACTTGCACCCTTCCATCCACCAATGTAGTCGAGCTTGACAGGGCTTTCACGAACTTGTTTTCGCGTAGAGCATTTTCACTGCAGGTACAAAGCTCCGTTGGTCTGACTCCTAAGAAGTCTTGTTGAACGAGTTTCTTGATGTCATCGACAGCACTCAAAGTAGCAATGTCTACTGATCTGATTTCAGACATGCTGTTTGAACCGGAGTCCACTTGCCCCAGAATATACCAGCCGAAACAATTCCGCTTTGCAATAGGTTCTCCGGGGTCACCGCTAAGCGTGTGGATGTCGATAAAGGCGTCAACGAAGTCAGTACCAACGAGGAGGTCGACGGCACCACCAGAGAGATGTAGCTTATCTGCTATTGACTTTAGATGGGCGTAACCGTCGATGGATTTGCGTGGTACATTCTTGGCGTTGCTACAAGGCTTTCGAACTGTGTGCACTTGAAGATTCTTCACAATATCTTCATTGGTGGGTGATACGATGTCAATCTCTATCATTTCGGAAACTTCTGCTTTCTTCTGTCCTCCAGCTAAGTTCATTGTAAGGTGTGTCTGTGGACCGGACAGCCTTAGCTGTTTTGCAGCTCTTTTGGAAAGAAGACTCGTGTTTGAACCAGTGTCCAACATGGCGAGTAGCTCGTTGAGGTTTCCATCGCAATCTCTAATCTTGATTTTCTGCACTGGGCAAATTCCAAGAACGTTTCTGACGTCACTAGTCTTCTCATTATCGCTTCCTTGGATGCTGCGGTTCTCAACCACAGGTGGGGTGACTTGACTTGTGAAGATCGGTGCAGCGGGCCTCAAGTTGGATTCCAACGGTTCACTCTTTTTTTCATTGTGCAGAGAACGGTGATGATTCTTCTTGCACTTATCACAGGATGTACCGTCAGCCTTTTTGCAGTCATTCGTGTGATGTGACACTCGAAGGCATTTCCGGCATCTTCTATTCTGCCTCACGATATCCCATCTTTGTTTTAGAGACGATTTGTGATAGACAGGGCAGGAAGAAAGAAGATGTTTCGAATTACAACCAAGGGGGCATGTTTCATCATCTGTCAAACTGATGTCACTGGAATGCTGATACGATTTCCTGTGAGAAGGCGGGTCTCGACTCCTGTCACTTTCCGTTTCTGTCTTGCCTCTGGATCTGAGAGATGCTTCTTGGTGGAGCCAAGTTACTAAGTTTGTGACGTTTTCTTCTTCCTTTCGACGTTTCATTTCTCTGCCGAACTCTGCATTATCTTTCGGATCCAGGTTGGACAAGAGCCTTGACATGAAGAACGGCGCTTCAGACGCTTCTTGAACTGGGCATCCATTGTCCTCCATGTCACTCACATACACAGATATCGAGGTTGCATAACGAGCCAGACTCTTGGGGTCGCTTCTAACTACACCATAGTTAGTGCTCTGCAAGGAGCGCATCCATCAGTTTCCTTCTGTCAGCGAATTCAATGTCAAGAATTTCCCACGCTCTGTCAATAACTTTGCAGGTCTTCACCTGCTCTGCCCACCAAGATCCTCTCGGCAATGCCATACGGAAGCGTTGGAGCTGCTCATCTTTGTCTTGTCCGTATTTGTTCATCCAGTGGTTGAACTCTTTTTTCCAAGTGATGTACGTTTTTCGGGATCCATCCCATGACGGAACCGATAACCTTTCTAGGCCACTTACCGGTACTTTGGATTTGGCGGCCATATTTTGAGCCATCTGTTTTACTGCAGTAGCTACTTCTCCAAGAACTGCGGTGTTCTCAGTGGTATCTTGTAATTGAGGAATCCTAAGTTCCTTTTCGTAACTTGCGTATTTTTGTAAAGTTTCTAAATATCTTTGTTTAATGTCATCTCCAGATTTCAGATTATTTGTAATTCGTTCATCTTCTGAAGTGACCTCTTCTTCAACGAATCTGTCAGCAATGACCTCTATTTGTTTCTTAATCCCCTTGTACTTTGACTCAATCTCCTTAAATACGGTTGATAATAACTTCAGGTCGGGTTTCACTGAGTAAAGTGCTTCAAATTCGTCGAAAAATTCATAAAGCGCGTGTTTAGCGTTATCTCTTTTCCCAGAGAGAATCTTGATATCCACTTTGGGTGGCATTGTGTTTGATTAAATTCTTGTGGTTACTAGAACTTCCTTAGCCTCGTTTTCATGCAAAGTTTTTTGCGTGCGGCGACACTCTAATGTTGTAGTAAAACAAGGCGGTATTCATAAACTCGTAAAACAAGAAATAAAGTGAATCGGAAAATTTCTACCTTTGACTGAGAAGTTTTGCCTTTGACGATGTGCGGGTTTTCAAAGACGGTCGGTCGCTCCTTTAGGCTGTCAGTTGTCCTTGTTTCCCTGCCGTTTTGACGTCCTTCTCGATGGCGTGATGACCTTTGGCGTGTATCTTCTTCTTGTGAAGAATTTTGACTGTTTCGCACCACGGTTTAGGGCACTACTGTTTTTTGAGGATACACCGGGAAAATAGAGTCCTCAGGATCTACCAATGTTTTTGGACTAGTTTATTCAGCAAGTTTTTCTTGCACACGCTAGCTAGTCAACTGAAAGCGAAAAATACACGTGTGGGCCTCCTATATAACGACTTAAAAATCGAATAAGACGAAAACAGAAACAAGAAAGCTCTAGAATATAATATTGATGTACTTACAATTCTGTACGGCGTTATCCCGCTTAAGACTAACAATTTTCCAGCTTTGTTCAAAGGCGTAAAACACACTTTTCCGATAAAGCTGTTCTTAAATGATATTCGATTCCCAACTAGTGCTGACTTTAACCTTAGTCACGAACCTGAACTAATCTGATTGGCCTGAAATGGCGGGACAGATCACGTAACAAAACAAAAACTTAAAAGCCCACGTTATCTCAAATAAACGAAAATTGCCTAATAAAATTAAAACATCTGTTAGCGAAGTGCAAAACAATCACAAGTATGATTTCAGACCAAAATTGCATGACACGAAATTCAATTACCACTTTATTACACCCATTTTGAAATCACACAGTTTTTTGTCAATATTAATATTTGTTTATCCATGAAATTTGATAGGTTAGTATTATTTCACTTTCATTTTGATGAGTTACAGAAAGGATGCGATTTAGAGTAAAAAATGGTGCAATTTGGGAATAAATTGCACTGTTGAGAGCCAATCAGATTGCAAGGTTCACCAGTGATTTCAAAATGGATGTAATAAATACGAGAATTACAGTACTAAAAGAAAGGACGAAGAGACAGATTGAGCAATATGGTATTTAACTTAGGAGTTTTAACACATCGGCTCAAAACACCGTTAATGGTTTGTTAATGAAAGGTCCCTCATGGTTCGAAACCACTGAACTGGGTAGGAACTATGAACACCCTTCTATCTTGGCAGCTGTTTCGCATTTTGCAGGTCGTAATGTAATATCTGTCAACAAGAAAATAGAAATACTAGACTGTATAAAAAGTCTGTTTTCAGGCCAAGTGCTAGATCGAGCCGGAGAAACCGAGCTGTTAGTTTCCCGTTATTGATCTCGCGCGAAAACCAATTTCGTCTTTTCCACGAGCCATGCATGCAATATCCCCTTTACTTTATATGCGATCATTTAGTATTACATGGACTTAAACATACGGTCTTGTGTTCTTACACTTTGAAGAGGAATTCGGCAACACTGATTCTGATCAGCGAATTACCTTTGCACCTTCGTTGACAGATTTTAGGACCGCAGATCTAATTACTTTCTGACGTCAACAAGGAAATGCTGAGAAAGGTTAAACTCCTCGTGTGTTTCTAAAGTTCGAGGAACCCGGTTTCCTAGCTGAAGTCATGGCTGCAACTGGTGCTGCTGTAGTTACTAGTTCTACGAAGGGCATCGCATTATTTGTGGTGATCGGTGACTGCACCTGTTTCGGCTGTAAAAACGACCAAGTCAGCTGCCTAGCTGATTGCGTTGATGGCTCAAGTTGTATTGTTCCAGTTATGAAGTTTAAACGTGTTGCGGGGACATCGAGAAGACTTGCGTGTCCGGTTATAGCTGCGTTGGCCAATCCTGTTCATTCAACTCCGACTGTTCCAGCGGTCAGGTCTGCTGCAGACAAAAATGCAAAGCTGGATCGGGCTGCATCGGTGAATCGTGTTCCACCTTCGACGACTGTCAAGACTTAGAACAATGTTGCAAAGAGAAATATGTAAAGAGCGGCGACTGTCCAATGGAATGCTTGCTCTCAACAAACGACGGCTGAACCAAGGAGGTTAATTCGCGATGTTCAGGAAGCCGTTCATCACAGTTATTCTTTGTCTTGTTGTTAATTAGGGCAGTTCATCCAGACTAAACTTTCGCTTGGCTTGCGAGACTGCGAGATTCAATTTCAAAATACGAGATTCCGAGACCCTCTTTATTTTTTACGAGCCCGAGATTCCGAGACTCTAGTTTCAAACGCCGAGATTCCGAGACACGTCGAAAATTTGCCGAGACCCATCATTTTGCAAGGACCATTCTATACCCCTTCCTTCGCAGACGTCTTTAGGCTCGTCACGCGTTCTTTCCCCACGAGCGTCTGCTGAACTGAACTGCCACTTCCGTTCGCGGCGGTTAGCCAATGATAGTTCGTTTTCCAATTTATGGAAAGTAGGACTTCGACCCCGGGATTATTTTCACAGACGATGCACGTGAATCGAGTGTCGATTTCCATTCTTACGCAGCTCGCTAGCGGTTTCTTCAAAACAAAGGCTAACCGCCGGCGAACGGAAGTGGCAGTTCAGTTCAGCAGACGTTCGTGGGGAAGGAACGCGTGACAAGCCCAAAGACGTCTGCGAAGGAGGCTAGTTCTCGACAAGCGCTGAAAAGTTATACGTCTGGTTCTCTTCGCTACAATTCCCTGATTAGAATGGTAAAATGCACTCTCTTTACAGACAAGATTTTTCTTCAACGCTTCTATGATGCACCGATCACAGTTGTATTTGATTTTTCCTGCTAAGTATTTTTTTGAGCTTCAGACAAATCAAGACTGCTTTGTTTCGCGCGAACTTTGTCGGCAAAGAACAGGAAGTCGAATGTTTGAACGAGTCTGCTTCAGCGAACGGGCTACCCGTTCGGACGCTTTGTTAATTTCTCCCCTACGGATTATCCAGGCCGTTCAAACGGATACACTTTTTTCCTAAACGGACTGCCAAGCCGTTCGGACCAAACGGAACGAGCGGGTAGTTGAGTTTTTATCATAACTTCTTACAACTTGGAAATAAATGTTTTGTTTTTATAATTGAGTGATTGCTATACTAGGTACTGGCTTTATCGTTAGATGTATAGCCGCAATGATGAACAATTTTACTGTAATTCACCGGGGAGTTTGCCTATTCTTTTCCTTCTCCTTGTGTGTTTTCATAACCAGTAACCACGTGTCCTCATCGAGGCCTTTTATTTTTGTTTTGGAAGACATGTTTCGATGTGACTCGCTTCTTCGTCAGTTAAAAACAGTTTTGACTAACTGTTTCAATTTATAACGACCAAGAGAAGCATGCACAATTAATGATAATTACAAGAAGAAATTAATAACAGAGAATATTCAAAGGACGTGATAAAGCACTAGCTCCATTATAATAGTTACGGGAAGCACAAGAAAAACCGTTTTCAGCTCAGTAATTGTGAGAGCGTGATAAAGACGCTGCCGCTAGAGTCGATACAAAAGTTTAGGGCAGCACAAGGAAAATATTTTCATCCTCTTGCTTGTGCTTCCGTTTTAAACAGTCTGTGGAATTTTATGCTTGTGTTTATTTTTACGCTGTTGCTTCGGCATGGTGTTCGGTGTTTGTTGCTGAGTTAAACTTCATAAGATTTTCCATCAACGTTTCCCTACATTCACCGATGAAAACGATGCCACCCTCGCATTTCCTACAACACGAGCACCCTCAGGAATATTAGGACTTAATTTCGAATATTTTTTGCATTTTTACCACAAGTGAGGCAATGTGAATCACGAAGGCGGAGTTACCTTTCCTGTTACTCAAAGTGTCAAAGGAAAAACTGATGACCACAAATAATGCGACGTTTGTCGTGGAAGATAAACATTGCAACTAAACCAGTGTCAGATGCAGCAGGTTTGAGCTAAAAAGCAGTTCTGTTATAAATTTTGTATCAACGACAGCCGTTTCTGTTATAAAGCTGCCCAAATGCTAATGTTCTCGCGGAAGGAGGATCTATATTCATGCTACAGTCTTTGCTATCGTTCACGATGCGTCATTTCCGAAGTTAATGACAACCGTAACTAGCCAATGAACGGCCGTGTCCAAAACAGACCACATCTTCTTTACAGGGAAAAAATATTGGGGTTTGTCAGTCAGCCAATGAAACCGAGATTCCGAGACAGCTATCTGAAATGTCTGACTCACCAATGTCTTTACCTCCTGTTCATTTGCCATGTTAGGAAATTGTATGTTTACATAGTCTCGAGAAACCTCACGTAGTTCAACCCCCTCCCCCCCCCCCCCCCCCCCCTGTCTTGTTTTCTCTATTCCCTCCTATGGTCTCTCTATTTCAAACTTTTTAGGACACATAAAACGGTTGTAATCTGCCTGAATAGTTCGATGAAGGGGAAATTTTTTCCCATCGGCGTTAAGCCCTGATAAACATTCTCACTTACCGCTTTTGGTTTTACGACACTCAATTGAAAACTGCTCTGAAAGGGTAAGGTTTTTTTTTTGTTTTTATGGTAGAATTGTTTTATTTGCTTGATTCAAACTTTACTGTGTTGCTGACTAGAAATCGGATTTTTCCCGCTTTTTTGCCAGGTAAAAACGTAAATTTTTACTTCCGGTGTGGTACAATACCACGCGAAAGACTGGAGTTTCGCGGTTTTCCCTGTGCCTGTGAAAACGTACAGGTGATTTGCATATTCTGGCCGATAAAGGATTACTCTTTTGGCTGTGTAGAGTAGAGTGTTCAACTAGGTGCCAAACTTTCAAAATTAGCTCCTGATGCAAGGCCATTTCCGGCCATCGTTCGACAGATAGGGTAATGTTGGTGATCACCACAACATTCAAATCGTTGGCGAAAAACAACTGGTTTCACCAACACTAAGTGCACTTATGGCATAACTAAGGAAGTAACTCAACGACGGCTCGCCGCTCTTCATTCAAGATCTGCCACCTGCGCATGAAAAAAGAAGGGATAAATTGTGAAGACTTGAATAACACACGCATATTAATTACGCCAGCCTTTGTCATTAAAAACTTTGTACTATTAATAATGCAGTCGTTCAGGAAATGATGTATTCCGTTACTTAAACCAGGCACTTTGAGTTTCTCAAATCATCAAAATTTCCGCCATCTTACCCGGGGGACTCCCCTATAAAAATGACGGGGGTGCTCGTGGGAAATTTTGAAAAGAACCCCTAAAAGGTACCACAGTCTAGATTAGTGGGCGTGCCCCCCCCCCCCCCCCAAGATTTCAACCCTAAAGGGTATCACCACTTCTACTGGAGAAACCAATTTTTAAAACACCAAATTAGCAACATTGACAAGTTTCAACAGCAGTTAAGACGGTTCACCTTCTATTTATAAATTTTTAAAGAAGCGTTGCCATAAATACCCTAACAGGTACCGCGACTACTCTAGCGGTGGTAATTTTAGGTTAAAGTACCCTAAGCGGTACCAATCCATCAATTTTACCCCCTAAAAGATACGACGAGCACCCCCGTCATTTTTATAGGGGAGTCCCCCCGGGCCGTCTTACTTATTTCTCCGTCAGCCATTTTTCAAATGAAGTGCTTCAGATCCTGGCAAAGGTCCTTGTTGAAATACAATTTAACAGCACGAAAGAAATAATGTTTGTTTAGATCACCGAACTTGAAATTTCTTGTATGGCGATTATATTAGGCTGCACACTGCTAAATATTAAAATAGATACCGGTGGTTTTGGAGATTTAGTGGATTCAGAGACAATTATAAGGAAGATGTGGGGCTGTGATGTTTTTATCAGGAAAATAATTTTTTTAAAGCTTACAACTCCTATGCTCAAGAAATTCGCTTGAAAACTATTTTCAATCAATTGCTATTGGTCCCGCAGTTTCTTTGGAAATTACCAACGGCAGATGTATAGCCATCATAATGAATACAAATGGCAGTCGAAAGAATGGTTTTTAAAATTCTCAGGACGTTTCTTTCTTAGCCTTGCCTGAGCTATGTTTTGGCCGTCTTGCCTTTTCCTTTTATTTAAGACTTTTTCTTAAGAAAGGCCACCGCGCCACTATCTGCAAAGCTATGAATGCGGAATTAAATGTGGTTATTTTAAAGTTAACGGGCATCATCAATGTACTCTTTGACCGTGGTCAACCACATCCCTTGGTCACGTCCCATTTCAATCAACATTTGCTGCATCATGACTGAAATCATGATCGTCAAACAACCGATGACGTCAGGCCGCCTCATGACGGAAGTAGAAAGTGTCTCTTATCTCAAAAAGTCGGGGAACCGTTTCCTAGCTGAGGTCATGGCTGCGACTAGTGCTGTTGTGGTCACTAGTTCTTCCACGAAAGGCATCGCATTATTTCTGATGGTCGTTTTTTCGTTGCTCAATGTCGGTGACTGCACCTGTTTCGACTGTAAAAGCGACCAAGTTTGCTGTCAATTTGAATGCGTTGATGGTTTAAGTTGTGTCGGCTATTCCTGCCATCACGACAAAGATTGTTCTAGCTATGAAGTTGAAACGTGTTGCAAGAGACCCGGGGACGTCAATAAGACTTGCGTATCTGGTGACAGCTGCCTTGGCCAAGGCTGTTCCTCCTTCAACTCTGATTGTTCCTTTAATCAGACATGCTGCCACTCAAAATGCGTCGGGGGGAACACTTGTCTCGGCCAATTCTGCTCATCCAACTCCGACTGTTCCAGCGGTCAGGTCTGCTGTAGTCAAAAATGTAAAGCTGGATCGAGCTGCATCGGTGAATCGTGTTCCACATCCAACGACTGTCAAGATATAGAACATTGTTGCAAAGAGAAATGTGTAAAGAGCGGCGACGACTGTCCAGTGGAAAACAACAACTTGGGATTAAAGATCGACCAAGTCTGCTGTCAATATGAATGCGTTGATGGCTCAAGTTGTGTCGGCTATTCCTGCGATCACGACAATGATTGTTCCGGTTATGAAGTTGAAACGTGTTGCGGGGACATCGAGAAGACATGCGTATCTGGTGACAGCTGCCTTGGCCAAGGCTGTTCCCGCTTCAACTCTGATTGTTCCTTTAATCAGACATGCTGCCACTCAAAATGCGTCGGAGGGAACACTTGTCTCGGCCAATTCTGCTCATCGAACTCCGACTGTTCCAGCGGGCAGGTCTGCTGCAGTCAAAAATGCAAAGCTGGATCGAGCTGCATCGGTGAATCGTGTTCCACATCCAACGACTGTCAAGATTTGGAACATTGTTGCAAAGAGAAATGTGTAAAGAGCGGCGACGACTGTCGACGACTTTCAGGGCAAAACAACGACTTGGGATTAATTATCGGCTTGTCAGTTGGTGTCAGTGGGTTTTTAATTGTTTCATTCATAGCTTCGATCTGTGAAGCTAGACGGCGACGGCGACGCCTTCGCCTTCTGTTGGGTGCAAACATTACACAAAACCTCACCACAACCATCACCACTAGGGAAGTTGTAACCGAAGTGATCACCACTAGCATCTCTGCAGCCCCTGTGACACAGTGCAACCCACTCTATCAGCCACAAGGGCCACCGTCCGACCAGCCATGAGACCAACCACCCCCTTACACAGAAACACCAACTGGAGGATCTGGTGGAACACATGCTCCTCAAAACGACACGGTTACACCTAGAACGGCTGGTGTCGTGTAACGATACAAAACGTTTGTGTACGAAATGAAAAGGAGAGCAAACAAATAAAAAGTCAGCGGTTTTCAATGAGAGTCAAAGAGTCTTTCATCGAATGCAGTGGAATAGCTGAGTAATCTTGATGTGACTCCTTGTAAGTCTAGAAGCCTTCCTTTATACAAGTCTGTATTAGATAATATCAGTGGTGGCCAATGATCTGCAGAAAAAAATACATCGCCTCTTTCCCTTTTAGTTACGTTTCGCGCAGCCATCTTGGAGTCTCGCCCGGAGAGAGAACATTTTCTCACCATCTCGCAAAGTAAGGGCTATTCGATGCCAGTTTTTCAAATCTGACACGAGTACGATATTAACCGATATTTCACATCATTTTTTTATATGGGCATTATGATGTCATCTTTCATGATTTGTATTGTGACGTCATCACTCAAGCACGCGTAAACCGCTCGGCTACGCTACGATATGCGGTTTAATTTTTAAAACCTGTCAGAGGCATATACATAAGCAGGAAGGAAATTTTGATTTTGTGTGAGAACGGGAAAATACTTGACACTGTAAAAATTCGCTTTACTGGGTATACAATTTCCTCCAGTGCAGGCCGGTTGGAATATGCTCCCCACTTTTTGTTTCAAGTAGTGTCGAGAGGAATCGAAGTAATCGACATTTCTCACGATTATCGGTACTTCTCTTGGAGGCGATAATATCGATAGTACTGAATATTTGGTATAGATATCGGTATAGGGTTTACCAGTCGCCAACCCTTAGTTACGAGTTTGTAGATGAACTACAGTATGCTGTATTTACTAGTCCTTCAGTTCTGTTGCTTGTTTTCGAGAGAAAAGGTCTTCTTCTAGCTAGTTGCTGGAAACGTTTGGCATCAAAATGTTCCTTCAAACTACTGCATATTTTGATGGAGTTGTAGAATGTGGTTTTCAAACAAAGAGTTAGGAGAAACAGAAACATGGCTGTAAATTAAAAATTAATTTAAACAGTGGGCAATTCTCCAAAGTATAATTAGGGTTTACTTGTAAGAGTTTTGTTCCGTTTTGTAAGACATTAAATTTCGGGTAATTATAATTTCTAACTCCTTGGTTTTTCGCAAACTTATTGTTTCATTTGGTTTAAAAATATATTTGACACCTTTGCTCCTTAGATTTCTTGAAAGCTTAAGAGATCTTAAAAGGATCAGGAGAACCTCTACCCAGCCAGGTATTGGCATTCAAATCGCATTTTCACACCATGTCACTCGTGTGTGCTTGTTATCGGAAAATATTCTTTATTGCAGAAAATAACAGTTTGTTTTAGGCTGATCTTGAACGGCTCCTTGGAAGAGTGTTATTTATTTATTCCTAAAAATACCCCCAATAGTCGCATAGCTTCGGCTGCTACCGATTCGTCATGAGCCTGCACTAGGATAGACCAGCGGCGATTTTATCTCCTATTCATTCGCCATGTAAGGAAATTGTTTCCCCATGGATGCCGCAAATTTTCCTCGTTTTGTTTACTCAGTCTGCCCTATCACCTTCTATGGTCGCCTTATTTTAATTGTTTTTAGGACACGTAAACCAGTGTAATCTGCCTGATGAATTCATTGGAGGAGAAAGTTAGGAATTTTTTACTAAGGGCGTTGTTCTATAGACATTCTCACTTCCTCGTAAGCAAACTTGGTTTGGATGTCATTCGCCTTCCAAACCTCAAACCGCTCAGTTTTGATAGAGCAGGTTTCATTTTCATGTCGAAAGTTATTCTAGTTGCGTTGGTTTCATTTGCTTTACCTTGGCCTGTGATTGGTTGGCAAAATTCGCGCCACTTTCTCAACCAATGAGAAGCAAATCCAAATCCAATCATGACTTGCTCGCGCGCGTTCTCCCGCGCATAGCGCTGGTCACATGTAACTGCTTCGTATTCTAATTGGCTTTTTGCGCAGGTTGCGACTGTTGTGATTGGCTAGAGTAATTGCTTTGGATTTGGTTTAGGTTCCCCGGATGAAAAATCTCCCTTACAGGGTACTAGAATCGTTGGAGAATAACAAGTGGTGTATACACCAACGCCAAGTGCACTTATGGCTTAATTAAGGAAAATCATTCAGTTACGGCGTGGTGCTCCTCTTTCAAAATCTTTGAAGAACTGACGAAAAAAGAAGGGATGAATTGACAATGATGATTTATGTATGTTTAGGACTTGAATTAAACGCGCATAGTAATTACTCCAGCCTTTACCATTGAAAGCGTTGTACTATTCTTAAAAAACTCATTAATAATTCTTGAAGGAAATACAAAAGAAATTAATTTTTGATGAGACACTCCTGCTCACTTATTAAACATTACATAAAGCAGTACTCTGGTGTGTTAACAGTAGGACTGCAGTAATGTCGTTCAGGAAATGACGGATTTTGTTAACGAAACACAGCATCAACAGGGCACTTTTAGTTTGTGAAATCATCAAAATTTCCGCCGTCTTACTCATTTCTCCGTCAGCCATTTTTCAAGTCAAATGCTTCAGATCCTAGCAAACGTTTTTCTGGAAATATAATTTAACAGGACGAAAGAAATAACGTTTCTTTAGATCACCGATCTTGTTATGGCGTTTATGTTAGGCTGCATAACAATAAATATTTCGAGAGATAATATTTCAATCAAAATGTCGGTGTCGTCAATTGATCGATATGGGTCCCGCAGTTTCTTCGGAAACTAGCAATTAGCAACGGCCGATCGATAGCCTTCATAAAGAATGCAAATGGAGATCAAAAGAATGTTTATTCAAATTATCGGAACGTAGACTCAGGGGTAAGCTCATGTTAATCTCTTATGCCTTTCCCTTTTTAAATACACATAAGCCACCGCACTAATTTCGTCTAACAATCCCAAAACCTAACTAAGCGGAGTTAAATGCGTTCATTTTAAATATAACATATACACCATCAACCTATACTC
>JAEMWC010000645.1:92500-102500 GCA_016490735.1 Pachyseris speciosa
TAGTAATTACTCCAGCCTTTACCATTGAAAGAGTTGTACTATTCTTAAAAAACTCATTAATAATTCTTGAAGGAAATACAAAAGAAATTAATTTTTAATGAGACACTCCTGCTCATTTATTAAACATTACATAAAGCAGTACTCTGGTGTGTTAACAGTAGGACTGCAGTAATGTCGTTCAGGAAATGATGGATATTGTTAACGAAACACAGCATCAACAGGGCACTTTTAGTTTGCGAAATCATCAAAATTTCCGCCGTCTTACTCATTTCCCCGTCAGCCATTTTTCAAGTCAAATGCTTCAGATCCTAGCACAAGTTTTTCTGGAAATATAATTTAACAGGACGAAAGAAATAACGTTTGTTTAGATCACCGGTCTTGTTATGGCGTTTATGTTAGGCTGCATAACAAGAAATATTCGAGAGATAATATTTCAATCAAAATGTCGGTATCGATATGGGTCCCGCAGTTTCTTCAGAAACTGGCAATTAGCAACGGCCGATCGATAGACTTCATAAAGAATGCAAATAGCGATCAAAAGAATGTTTATTCAAATTCTCGGAACGTAGGCTCAAGGGTAAGCTGATGTTAATCTCTTATTCCTTTCCCTTTTTAAATACATATAAGCCACCGCACCAATTTCGTCCAACAATCCCAAAACCTGACTGAGCGGAATTAAATGCGTTCATTTTAAATATAACATATACACCATCAACCTATACTCTTTGACCTTGGTGCACAATCTCTTGGTCACTTTCCACTTCACTGATTCTTCATTGCTCCACGGCTTTTGCTGCATCATGACTCAAATTGCGATCATTAATCAACTGGTGGATATTGCTAGCGTCAGACCACCAGCAAGACGAAAGCAGTTTCCTTTAAATAGAACTAAAACAAAGGCAGGTGTCTTTTATCTCTAAGGTCGGGGGACTTTTTCGTAGCCGAAGTCATGGCTGCGACTGGTGCTGCTGTGGTCACTAGTTTTGCCACGAAAGGCGTCGTATTATTTGTGATGATCGCTGTTTCGTTTTTTACTGTCGGTGACTGCTCCTGTTTCGACTGTAAAAGCGACCAAGTTTGCTGTCAATTTGAATGCGTTGATGGTTTAAGTTGTGTCGACTATTCCTGCCATCACAACAAAGATTGTTCTAGCTATGAAGTTGAAACGTGTTGCAAGAGACCCGGGGACTTCGATAAGACTTGCGTATCTGGTGACAGCTGCCTTGGCCAAGGCTGTTCCCGCTTCGACTCTGATTGTTCCTTTAATCAGACATGCTGCCACTCAAAATGCGTTGGAGGGAACTCTTGCCTCGGACAATCCTGCTCATACAACTCCCATTGTTCCACTGGTCAGGTCTGTTGCAATCAAAAATGCAAAGCTGGATCGGGCTGCATCGGTGAATCGTGTTCCTCATTGGACGACTGTCAAGACTTAGAACATTGTTGCAAAGAGAAATGTGTAAAGAGCGGTGACTGTACAATGGGGGAAGAGTTGGGATTAATTATCGGCTTACCACTTGGTGGAGGTTTGCTTTTTTCTTGTATGTTGGTAGCTTGTATCTGTGTAGCTATACGGCGAAGGCGACGCCTTCGTCTTCTGTTGGGTGCAAACATTACACAAAACGTCACCACAACCATCACCACAAGGGAAGACGGCACGGAAGTTGTAACCGAAGAGATCACCACTAGCATCTCTGCAGCCCCTGTGACACAGTGCAACCCACTCTATCAGCCAGAAGGGCCACCGTCCGACCAGCCACGTGAACAACCACCTCCTTACACAGAAACACCAACTGGAGGATCTGGTGGAACACATGCTCCTCAAAACGACTCAGTTACACCTAGAACGGCTGGTGTCGTTTAATGATATAGAACTCTAACATTCACATTAAGAGTGTACGGAGTTTTTCAGTTATGAAAAACAAAAATGAAAAGGAGAACAAACGAACAAAGTCCAAGCGGTTTTCTCTCCAAACAATCTTGGAAGGTTTTTTCTTGACCATCAAATGCGATGTTGTGAAATTGTTGAATAATCTTAATGTAACTTCTTCTCACTCTCGAAGCCTTCCTTTGTCCTATTTTATGTGAGATAAAGAAATGGTGGCCAAAGATATTCTGTTAAGCTTCGGCAGCAGTCTTGGAGCCTCGGGAAAAGAACATTTTCTCGCCATCTCACAAAATAAGGGCTATTCGATACCATTTTTTTTTTTCGCTTGATATATATGGGTTGTTGGCCAAGCTTGTTCGGTCAAGGTGGCGGGATATTGGCCAAGTTCTTGTTTTGCGTGTTTATGGACCGAGACGGAGTCGAGGTCCATAAACACGCAAAACAAGAACGAGGCCAATATCCCGCCATCTTGACCGAACAAGCTTGGTCAATAAAGGATTTATTATATGGCTCAAAGGACGCTATAAAAAGACAGTAAAACGCGGGAGGAACGGGCTATCCCGAACGGTCTAGATGGCTCCATCTTGACCTCGTGGATAGCCAATCACAACAGGAAAACTGATTCATCTTGACCGCTGAAAGAGCCAGCCCCTGTAGCGATATTTAATTTTCATCACATGATCCGCATCTTCCAACAATAATAGAGAGTGGCACAAAAATAGGGTGACCGGCGGGAAACTGTAACCACGTACACTTCCGCTAGTGCCTATTTTTCTGGATGCTGACACCCACTGTGTCATCATATTGTAGTGTAAGAAAAGAACTTCAGCTCATGAATAATACAGTTGATTTGCCATGTGATCAATCAATTAGATTTCGATGGACCTCGAGTTATTTTCGGCTGTCGGCTTTTCCACGAGGTCGGACCGTGTTTCTACTGATTTCTAAAATGAATTTACCAAGGAAAGATCAACTGCTTATAATGAAATTACCCGGGCCGTAATATTTCAGTCGTTTTCTTCCGTGCAGCTAAATGCACAGTAGGAACACGTGGCGGTGTTTCATTGGTCAATCCACAATAGAAAGCACGTGGCGTCATTTATTTACTGACGAAAGAGCACAAACTTGCATAATAATGTTTTTGTGTAATGTGACACCTTCCACTGCGTGACCCACGTGAGCGCTCAAGGTTAAAAAATCACTTCGAGCGACCTACACATATCTTTGTAAAGTTGTGAAGATTTTAATCCAGTAGAGTTTGTCCGCGTCAAAAAGTTTGCCGAATTTAAGAAAAGGGTAGAAGCCTCGCACGTGCTGTGGTTATTAAGCAATCGATCTTAAAGATATCACAACACGAACGTCGTGACAGTTCTATATTTAGAGCTTTGAAGAGGTAAACAAGTTTGCGAATACTACCACGGATCTACTTGCGTTTGGTAACTTAGCTCTCTCTCTCTTAGTTATGCTGAGCGTGATTGGTCCAATGGTCATTGTCCCCGCCTCTGATGCAGGTAACCCGGTTTCGATCCGTAGTAGTGGCGCTTTTTGCGATATTTTTGGTTTTTGGTTTTGTTTTCTCTTTTTCTGCTTTTATTTTTTTTTTTTAAACAAGTATGATTATTGTTATCAATGGTTGAGGGATATGTATCGATAGGGTTCTATGGATATTCACTACAAACAAACAGACTCGAACATCATGATGAGCGCAATGTGTCCGATCTAAGGCTTCTCTCTTTTCTTTTGTTGAGCGCTAAATTAGGGATACACAGTGTATTTTTACAGGCCCGAGTTTAGGCTAATTGTAGTCTCTTGTTGCTATGTTCGCTGTTTACGCTGGTTAGCGCCGACAGCATAATAGTCAAATTTTATCGGTCTGTCATCGATATTTTGAACGGTCTTGTTTTCAAAATTCGTTATAATTAGCTACATAAATCAAGTGTCAGTTCGTTACAAACCACTGAATTGATAGCGACTGTTATCTGTATTTGTCTTCAGATCAAAAATATGCGTAACCGCCTGTGTGTGTTATTTGAAACCTCCCCCTAAACCTAACCCAAAACATTACCCCAGAAAACCCGAAACAGAACGGAGCGTCTTTCAGTTCCTTCTGTTGGACTGCATGTCATGTAGAAACATGGAATTTATCGTGCCAACGGTAAAATGTAATGTGTATTTCACTTAGTGAACATATCTATTTGCATTGTGGTAATAATCTGTTTTACACTTAGGTAACCCTCGATGGCAACTCGCAAAATCTGAGTTTTCCGTGCTTTGCTCTTGCGAAAACAGGCCTTGTGCGAACCGAAACGCCAACCATTTTCAATTTTCAAACGGATAGTTATAAAGAATCAGATGAATAGAACGCCATACAAACGTATCAAACATTAGTCATTACTTATTAGCGGGCTTTTCGGATCACTGGAAATTGACTGTTGTTGCATGTTACAATGGCCAATTAAGTCGCCAATTAACTAGTTGAAGTCACGATACTAAGAGTTACTGAGATGTGATACGCTTAGCACCCGCGTGTCGCGCCTCGCTCTTATCAATTATTTGAATGCTTTCAATCTTCATACCAGCATCTACATGCTGGCTTCGACTCCGTTCTATTTTTTATTGGGACAAGCACATCTACAGTTTTATACAACTCTTAGTACCACTGTTGGAAAACGTTATGTTACGAAGACGCAAGAAAGATTTATGAAATAAAACAGCTAAATATTTTATACGAGAATTACAGTACTAAAAGAAAAGATGAAAATACAGATTGAGCAATTAAAGTGTTACTTATAGGAGTTAGCCCATCAGCTCAAAACTCCATCAATGGCTTGTTAATAAAAAGTCCCACGTGATTTCTCTTCAACAAGTCAGTTCCGTTCAAGGGGGTTAAGGGTCTTTCTTTCGAAATCACTGAAAGAGGAGAGGATCATGGTTGTTTTGTTTCGAAACCAATGAGATAGGATAGGAACAGTAAAATCCTTCTATATTGGGAGCTGTTTCGCATTTTGTAGATCCCAATGTGATATCTGGCAACAAGAAAATAGAAATACATATGGGTTATTGGCCAAGCGTGAGGTCAAGATGGCGGGATATTGGCCAAGTTCTTTTTTTGCGTGTTTATGGTCCATAAACACGCAAAAAAAGAACGAGGCCAATATCCCGCCATCTTGACCAAACAAGCGTGGTCAATAAAGGATTTATTATATGACTCAAAGGACGCAATTAAAAGATAGTAAAACGCGGGACGAACGGGCTATTCCGAGCGGTCAAGATGGCTCCATCTTGACCTCGCGGGTAGCCAATCACAGCAGGAGAATTGATTCATCTTGACCGCTGAAAGAGCCAGTCATATAATAATGGATTGTATTACATGATAATTCTGTTTAACCGGAGATACCGAGTTGTTAGTTTCCCGTCCTCCCGGCGAACCAAAATCCATGTCGCTTTATACATACTATATACGGTCATTCAGTAGTACATTAACTTTAACATACTGTCTAGGCTTAATGAGCAAAAACAATCGCTCTGCACGTGCGTTTTACATTTTGGTACATTTCTTTCCCATAAAGACCATATGTTAGAGTTTTCTCAAGAACGTGAGCGCATGACGGTAAATTTGTCTTTCTTTTTCCTTGCTTTAACTCCGTTCATAGAAATTTAGTCCCTGGATAGATCGCGGAAGAGTTGAAAAAACGAGAAGATATATTTTGAAATGACGTTTTGGTGGTCATCGCCGTTGTCGTTGCTAAAACTTCCTAATACCAGGTTGTTCGCTGTTGAACGGTTCTTGGGAATGGTGAAGTATATTGCAAAATTACACTAGATATTCAGACAGCTTCGCGTGGTACCGATTCGCCATAAGCCTGCACTAGGAAATGTTAGCGGAGGTTTTACTTAATTCTCCACTTCTCCATCTCCCATAATGCACTTTGTTTGCCCCCCAAAATTTTGCATAACCATTGTTTTCAATTTCTCTTTGGACTTGTAATCGTCCCGAGAGAAATTGAAAAGAATGCTTATGCAAAATTTTGGGGGGCAAACAAAGTGTATTATGAGATATGTGATTATGATTATATGCTTTCTTTGGTCCAGGTTATGTTGGTTCCAAATCATTCTTAGAGGAAGTTGTTCAAGTCGTTCACCAGCTACGACAGGCCAATCCCAATCTTGTGTTTGGTATGTGCTACAATTGCTATATTATGTGGGAATAAAATTCATCTTTTACTGATATTGTAGCCATTCTGACTCTGCATGATGACTGGTGTTCCGCCAACATTGAATCTCTTGAAATAAGAATGGCTATAGTTTCTTACTGATACGATCGATGTAATGATTCAAACTGGACAAGAATTTAGATCGTTTTAATTTATTGTTACACACTGTTAGAAAATTGTTTAACGTTATCCTAAATCTGTTTGCCAAATTTCAGGCTCTTGTTGCAAATCCTGTTCCAGATGAAGCCAAATTCTCAAATTCATTGCACAGAAAGACCCCCCTTAAAATAATATGAAAAATTCCAGAAATATTTAAGAAAATCATTTTAGGAGTGAAAATCTGTGGACAACAATGGAATTATTTCAGCCATTTTCTCTCAAAATCACCCAAATTTGACAATTCTTGCTCCAGGACTACCTTAACTAACATGCTTTATGGCGCAATCCTAGAGCGAGACCACAAAAATCTTGTGTTGCAAAGTCACATGACCTTTGTTAGGAGTCACATGACCAGAAATAGGGTAATAATGATTGCAACATCATAGCAGTTGTAAACATATGCTCGTCATTGTCTAATGCATAGTATACTTTGTCAGAGCCTTACAACAGACCAAGCGTTGTTCGTGTTTCTGGGTGACATGCAACTTTAGGACAAGAAAAGGAAATCTTGTTTCTAATGGTGTGTGATTTTTCTTTTCTTAAAGTTTGTGATCCTGTTCTGGGAGATGCAGGGAAATTTGTGAGTAAAGTTCTAAAAACATAACTTTAGTGTTTGTTAAATTAGAATATTCTTATGGTGGTGCAAATTTAAAGCATTCCTTTCATCGTTTCATTGTAAATGTGTTAAGGCAACAGATGATGAGAATGGTGACCGTGGACTCGCATTCCTCGGAGTTGTCTAAAAATTACCAACGGCTTGTTATGTACTGCAGTGAGTCACACAGGAAGCTTGTCCTCTTTTTTTGTGAACATGAGTGGGTCTGTTGTGAAGATTGTTCATGTTCTAACCCCAGTGAATCATGTTATTCTTCATCTTTTTATTGATTTTTATTTCCTCTCAGAGATGTAACAAGTCATAAGACTCACGCACATACTCATGACAGAACCGTCATGAATTGTTAGTCAATGATGCATGCATAAAACATAATAAATTATATTGCACAATAAACATTATAGGCATAATGCGATCAAATTGATCAATTATATGACATGAATTCTGCGCATTGCTGAGCACAAAAATTCGGCAATCGGGAGGCATTTCTTAGAAGCTCACGGTAGCAACAACCTTTTGAAAGAAAACCAATTCACAGTTTTAAGAAAGTGCCAGAACAAATTTGATTGTTTAGTTTTTGAAATGCTCTTCATCAAGAATCTTAAGCCCAATTTAAATACCCAGACGGACTCCATACGTGCGAAACTTTTTGTTTAATATTTTTATTTTATTTTCATCACGTTACAATTTTTGTCAGCTATTATTTTTCGAGTATTTATAGACCGAAATCTTTCTAACATATTTTGACTTGATAATGACGTTTAGCTAACGTCGAAACGTCGTCGCTTTTTTAGCAATTTTTTAATCTTAAAATGTTTGTAAGCAATGTTTTATCGCAATTTTTTATTGTTAAATACTTTTTTTATTGTTAAATATTTTCTTTAAAATTGAAATTAGGTGCGGAGAATTTTTTCTCCGTTTTCGAAAAAGTACGCGTCCACACGTAGCCTATTCGAATCGTTTTCACCCGTCCACGCGTAAACGCCAAAAGCGATGGAAATTCGATAGCTTCCCTTACAGAGCATGCGCCACGCAGACCGGGACAGACTGGACTCGGCCTATGACATCATCGTATTCGAAACCTCCGTTTTTGTCCGTCCACACGAATACGATAAGCCGATGTTTTCAAAATCTCCACTCTGGAGACCGTTTTCGAAAACCTCTGTTTTTGTTCCCGAAAACGCCGTTTACGTGAGGACGAAAGGCGAAAACGGAAGACAAACTCTCCGTTTTTAAAAATACCCGGATACGTGTGGACGGGGCTTCAGTGCAGTCCTACTGAGAACTGATCATCACAAATATTTGTTGAGTGGAATATAGAACCATTTTGTGTTTTGCTCGTTCCACTAGTACGTTCCTGAAGAGTTGATGCCTGTGTACAGAGATCAGTTAATTCCATTGGCTGATATCATAACACCAAATCAGTTTGAAGCAGAGTGAGTTGTTTAATGGTCCGTTAATAATTATAAGTAGTGTGTGCCCAGCCAGTAGAAACTGTTCAGAAATACATATCAATAATTCTATCCATCTGTCGATCCATCGTTCTGTCTGTTCAGCATCCACTCATCGATCCATCAGTCAGCCAGTCAATCATCTAGCCAGCCAGTCAGTAAGTCAGTCAGACAGACAGACAGACAGACAGTCAGTCAGTCAGTCAGCCAACCAGTCAGCCAGCCAACCAGTCAGTCACTTAGTCAGCCAACCAGCCAGTCAGTCAATCAGTCAACCAGCCAGTCAGCCAGCCAGCCAGCCAGTTAGTCAGACAGACAGTCAGACAATCTATATTAAAAATGCCATTACCCTCGAATAGAGGCGAGTGGCCAGTAGGTAGAACTCTGACTCTAAACCCATCAAAATAAATTTTAAGAATGTTCGCCCAAAAAAAGAAAATGAAAGTTACAAGAAGGAAGAGTGAAACAATACGCGACTATAATGAATGTAAAAAAAAAAAAGTTGTAGTTGCTGTGGATCCAATTCTCTCTGCTCTCACAAGATGTGTCAAAGGTCAGTTTTGCTCTGTGTGAATGTAAATATTATCGCTTCTAGCACTGCAGCTTTTGATAGTTTCCCTACCAGTGTTATCGATATCAAAAGACCTATTTTCGCGGTATTTGTTTTTATTTCAGGCTTTTAAGTGGTATAAAGATCACAAATGAGAGTGAAGCGTTTAAGGTAAGCAGTTAGCTATCTAACCCACTCTTTCAGGCAAATCTCTTTGGAGTCAAAATGCTAAAATACCCCCAATCCACCCCTCTGAAAGTGTTAGGCCTGCTCCAAGAGAACTTCATGTTACACAAATTTTTGTGCTACTTTTCAATGCAATTTACGCATTTTATGCAAATGTTTATTACCGCAGTTTGCGTGTTGTTTTTATTGAAATTGTTGTTGTTGTTGTTTGTTGTTGTTGTTGTTATTATTATTATTATTATTATTATTATTATTAAGAAAAGGAATTTGTAAAGGTAAGCTTAATTCGGAAATGGCCTATTCACGGACCAAAGGAAATGTACGGACCGTACGTTTCGTACCGACCGTTTATCGCAAATTATGTTGCGTATCAGTGCGGATGTATTGGATATGGATAATTTTCTTTAGGAATTCAAGCAAAAAAGTATTATCGGTTGAAGTTTTTTAGCAGATATATAGCTTTTGGAGTTCTATATCGTGATTTAGCTGTATTTTTAGTGTTTACTGTATACCTCTTACCAACCGAGTTCGAGGTCCGTACTGTAAGTTACGGACTGAGTTTTTTCCCGTTGATTTACGGCCCGAGCTTACGGACCGAGAAAATGAGGTTAGTAAGATATTTTTATATCTCTGAGGTTAATCCGGCGCGCGTGAAAGAAAACTAGTTGAAGTCAAGCGGGCCGTACTGTAGAATACACAGAATGTACTGTAGAATCACAGCGCGCATACTAAGTGAGAGATTTTGTATACAGGCAATGAAAATTTTACACGAAAGGGGTACAAAAACTGTTGTTATCACAAGCTCAGAACTGGGTGACCACAAGACACTGATAGCTCTGGGAAGCACTGTGAATGGTGAGTACAAAGAACAGCATCTTCACTATTATTCTATGACATTAAGATATATCGTTGGGAAACTATCACCAATGTGCTTTTTAT
>JAEMWC010000645.1:107500-207500 GCA_016490735.1 Pachyseris speciosa
GCTCAGTCACAAGAGGTTTTCAGTGAGATCACAAATAAAGGAATTTAAAAAGCTTCGGAAATGCCTTTCAAATGTGGCCTCGTTCGTGTACACAGCCCAGCAATGTTCCTCAGACTTATTGCGGATTTCAGGTTCAGTGTAGAGATTGAAATACGCATGCCCCGCTATGTCACCCGGCGGGAAAGACGTCGACTTGGCCTGTCAAATAGCGAAGAAACCTGCCACAAATTGTCGTGTCTGTTCTTATTAAACGCACGTCCTTGCTGCATGCAAGTCAGTACAACTTTGTAATCGTCCAAGCTCTGTGTTCCTATCTGGGTTTTATAGTTCACCAATTAACCCACCAAGGCATGTAATACAAAGAATAAAGCCTAACTCTACGGTACTTTGTATCTCACCATTTTTTATTTTTGTCGTTAACACAGGGTTAGCTGGAGAGGGTAACAAACCAACAGCTGGACAAATTGAGTTGCGCTTGATTCAGAGCCTGGATGACATTAGGAACCCAAAGATAACATTTAAAGCCGAACTAGTGGCAAATTAATCAGCGGCTAAATGAATGTAAAATAAAAATAGTAATTGAACCTAATGTACAGTGCATTACTTCGCTCTCTGATTAGTTCGCAAAAACTCCCGCCACTTTCTCAGCCAATGACCAAAGCCAATCGTGACTTCTGTTGATCGCATGCATTTTCCCGCGCTTGGCGCCGGCTACGTGAAATTGCTTTGGATTCTGATTGGTCCATTGCGCTGTTTGCGTCTCAGACTAATTTCTTTGGTTCTGATTTTATGATACTCAATCGAAAATTGCTCTAATAACTGATTCAAAGGAGTTTTCAAATGAGTGTTGTAAAACCAAAACCAAACAACAACCAAACCAATTGCCTCGGCCAATCGAAACAGTGCAATGAGCCAATCAGAATTCGAAGCAATTACATGTAGCGGGTGCAAAGCGCGGGAAAATGCGCGCTTACAAGTCCCGATTGGTTTTGGTTTTGGTTTTGGTTTTGGTTCTCATTGGTTGAGAAAATGGCGCGAGTTATGCCAACTAATCACAGAGCGAAGCAATGCAAAAGCAAAGCAAACGCAGTTTACTTCTTCTCTAAATCGCGGTAATCTGAGGAAAAATGTGAGATATTGTAGGGTTTTAAAATTGAATCAACATACGATGATTTTAGATGAAGTTGAACCTCAACAGTGCAATTTATTCATGAATCGCTCTTTTTTGCAGTTCTAAATCTCATCCGGCTTTTGTTATAGACCATTAAAATGAGAATGAAATAATACTAACCGATCAAATCCCATGGCATATTGACAAAGGAACGTGAATTCAAAGTGGGTGTAACAAAGTGGTAATCATGTGAACTTCGTGTCGTGCAATTTTGGACCGAAATCATACTTGTGATTTCAAATCGAACGACCGCGCACGTATATGATTTCAGCTGTGATTTCAGACCAAGTTACACTCTACTCAGTTCAATTACCTTAATAAAACAAGGTTTCTAGTTCCTCTTAATATGTGGCTAAAAAGAGTAAGAAAAGGCTAACACTAAGTTTGTTTGCCTTTTTTGGAGTGCAGATCATGCACTCCTCATGCATAGCTGCTATTGGGTGTTGGGGCGAGAACTATACATCATAGGACATTTTAGAACGTACAATGATTTTTGTTCGTGCTTATTTGGAGCAGGGTTGGCGCAGTGGTGAGAGCACTCGCCTTCCACCAATGTGTCCCGGGTTCGATTCCGGACTCGGTGTCATACGTGGGCTGAGTTTGTTGCTTCACTACTCTGCTCCGAGAGGTTTTTCTCCGGGTACTCCGGTTTTCCCCTCTCCTCAAAAACCAACATTTGATTTAATTTGATTTGATTTGAGATTTTTAATTAGTGGAAGTACTACTAATAAATCGTTATTATTATCTCGTAATCGATAACTTTATCTCAGGCTGTAGTGGAAAAGTGTGAATAATAGATATGTGGGAATTTTTTATCAATTGAGAGTCTGGTCTGTGTCGTAAAGTAATATGTGGCTAACGAATTTGTGTGTCATACTGTCATACAGAATGAACACCAGTAGTGAACAATGTTCACTACGTACAGTTCAGAATTGAGACTGATCAAATCTATCGCATCCCTATATGTATGATATTAGCTGTGTGTGCATCTATGATATGTACCTTTCGTTACTCGTATTGTTTCGTTATTTACCAAAGAGAACCTCGTAAGCATTCTCTCCCGATCTGCTCGGTTGAGAAATTGAGCAGTGCGCTAAGTTCAAGTCCGCATGGTTACACTAATTTATGCGCGGGTGCCCTCAAAGAATTCAGAATTTAGATCGAGGGGTTAAGCGGAATTCGAGTTGTCGATGATAAAAACTTAAGCAAACGTACACTAGTAGCCTTTCTGTTCGAATTAGCAAACAAAATTGACGTTAAAAAGTTAGTGGGTTTCGAGTTTTCAGTACGTAGTTACAGACGTCTCCAATTACTGTCATTTTCTCGTGCTGCAAGTTTCTCAGTGAAACGGCTGAGTAGTAGTTATGCTAATTATGACATATATTATTAGCAGTCTGACCATACTCAACGCTTGTTCCTAGACAGTGCTAGAAAGAGCGTGGTTGTTCGAAAAGTCGATGAGCTCCGCTCCACAATATAAAGTTAGCTCAAGTTTTCATTACCAGCCGGCCGCGCTAACCCCCTCTCCAGTCTCGTTCATGAAGATACACCGGCGCCGAGTGAGCGGGATATCGAGCTTAGTTTTCATCCTGCTCGATAAAAATGCTGTTGTGGGCTGGTCCGGAGAGCAGATAACCGGAGCTTATTTATTTCAAGAAACAGAGCGACACCTTTAAGATTAAGATTTTCGAACAAGACATGTTTCGGCAGTTCTACCGCCGTCATCAATTATACATGACAGCTACAAACCATCTTCTGGTAGATTTAATGATTCCATAGCATTAGAAAAATGTCAAGAATATGTAAACAACCCCCGGAGGAGTACTGAGGTGCTTTGTATAAAACAGCCGGTCGTTTTCAACTGATGATGGCGTTAGAACTGAAAAACTTGTCTTGTTTTACAAATCTTGGGTGTTGTCCTGTTTCTTGAGAAATGTTCTTGAAGGCTACTTTTAAGGTAATTGTAATCTAACCTGAAGCAGCAAAACTCTTAATTAACTAATAAAACTGGGATCAAAGTTTATACTAATTTTGGAAATTTTCGCCCTGTCACTATTGGGGCCTAGTCACAATCACGCTTGCGCAAACTAAGGCGTGTGAGATATGTGATGCTTCCCACGCAGTTGTGTTTAGGAGAGTCGTACAGTATGGGGAGGAGGTGAAATACCACTCTCCTAAAAAGACTGCGTGGGAGGCTAGTGATGTATATGTATTTGCTGAATGGTCAGGAATGTGATACGAACTTGAAGAAGCGAAGGCTGTGTCATTACGATTCACTTAACTGGTACGGGAGGGAACCTAATTTGTTACAAATATTAGCCTCGGCTAAACGATCTAACATTGATATATTTTAAGTCTAGCATTTGGTATATGTAACAATGTTAGTTGTCGGCTAAACGTCGTTCCACATTGTTAAAAGTCGGCCAAAATGTTTGATATGGTTTGATCAACAGCAAAACATTCATCCAACAAACAATGTTCGTCAAACATCATGTCAACATGGGGTGGTAAACGTTCTAATTTTGTTGAACCAACCACATGTTGCATAACATTGTTACGCGTTTGGCCGGAGTTTTACCGATGAATAGAGCAGGACTTATGGTTTGCACGAGCGGCACTGATTTAAGCCAATATCTGAAAAAGAGAACAGAATTGGAAAAAATAAATTAAACCAGCTGACTAGTGCAGGTCACCTCACCAAAAAGAAAGAAAAATGGAACAAATAGAAAGGGCGAAAAAAAAATGCTCTGATTTATGTTTAAAGTTGTTCCACTAACATCTTTTTGGTGTAGCTCACTGCTAAAAGTTCTTTGGTTCAGCAATACAGTAAAAACTCGCGTGTAAGAACCTAGCGGTTTAAGAACCTGCTGGTAGAAATTTCCCACTTTTATACCCCAAAATATAAGAACCTGTTTAGCCAAGCAAAATTTATTAGGTTCTTATATGTGAGTTATGGGGTATTTTCATAAGCATTTTTAACTAAGAAGTATAACTTTGGTGACTTATAGTGTATATAATTGTTTAGTTAGTCTTGCACAAGGCTCATGACAAGACAGTTATAAATAAATGCTGTATCATAAAGGACCAAACCTAATTTTTCTGCTTGTACAGGAATGGTTTCTACTGAAAACTTAAGAACCTAATTAAGAACCTACTTTAGCCTAAATTGCCAATAACTACCCCAAATATAAGAACCTGTTTTGCCAAACTTTGAAAAATGTACGTTCTTACACGCGCGTTTTTACTGTATTAGAATACTGACTGGAATGTATGTTTAGCACCTCAATTTAGTTAACCGACTCCATTTTGCAACTAGTAAAAACGCGAACTAATTTTTGATACGGTCGTCAAAAGTCATTCAAAATAATTTGAAGGAAATGACGAAGCTGTCTCGTGTCTTTCCTATGCACACATTTCCATGACTCACCCACCCACCCCTGATGGATGCGAACCGTGACACCGCAAAAGATTTGCAGTGTCACTATCAGCGCGCATTGCATGCTGGGTCAGGAACAGTGCTATAAAAAAACAACAGCCAAGAAATCAGCGACGCAACAAAGTTTAAAAATTAAATCGCAGGGTCTTTTGTTTCGAAAACTTTGCTTTCATTATCAGACGATAGAAATGGCAGTGGCTCGTGGTTTGACTCGAATCGAATCGTCTCGGCAGATGCGAGAAGGAGGTGGATTTCTCGTTCGACGGCCCATCGGTGACCGGGTTAATCAGTGTGACCCATTTTTGATGTTAGACCACTTAGGTCCTGTAATATACGGTCCCGGAGAAGCTGTAGGAGCGCCTGATCACCCTCATCGAGGATTTGAAACTGTCACCTATCTTATTGACGGTATGAGAATGTACAAAACTGATATTTTTGGATCTAAATAGCAATTATTATGCATTGTTTTTAGCGTGACAGAAAGCAAATAATCAGAAATAATTCAATTTTTCACACCCAAACCTGACAGGATTTGCTCTTCTTTCTGTGTAAATATTGAAATACTACCTCGTTGCCTCTCCAAAAAATGCTTATCGAAAAAGATGGATTCCGGTTTTTGCGATTTACAACGAGGATTGGTTATTTTACTGTTTATATTTTGAAAGAAAACCTGAAACGTAAACATTGAAAAAGTAGGTCCTTAATGCATACTCACTGGTAATTTACAAAACTAGAGCGGCACTGTACCTATGTCCCTTCAGGGCCCGCGCAGCAAGTTTGCAACTGGGGGATGGACTCGCTTCGAACGCGTTAGCGTGAGTCAACTATGGGGTTCTAGGGGCATGCTCCCCCGTAGAATTTTTAAATTAAGTCCTCTGAAATGGCTGGAAATGCATTTAAAACTAACGTGTTTCAAAACAAGAATAATCAGTTTTCAGTAAAACGTTAAATAGAAAACTAACTTTGATTTTTTTTAGTATTACTTGATTTTTACTGTTGAAAAGTGGAGGGGCTAAAGCCCCCCCAGCCCCTCCCCCTGTGCGGTGCCTGCCCTAAAGACTTAACAACACCGAACTGATCTATGTTTAATTTAAATTTGTTCAGGGGAAATGAAACATCAGGACAGCGCTGGAAACAATGGCATTTTGAAGGAAGGGTGGGTTCAGTGGATGACAGCAGGGTCAGGTGTCGTTCACAGTGAAATGCCTTCCGATGAATTTCTCAAGAGAGGTGGAAGATCAGAGGGGTTTCAGCTCTGGGTGAATTTGCCTGCAAAAGACAAGATGATTAAACCGCGATACCAAGATACTGATGCTAAGAAAATTCCTGTAGTCACCAGTCCAGGTATTTCAGTTGATTTTAATTTTTTCATATGTTAGTGAATGTTGCTAGAATTGGCATAATGAAACGATAAAAAAAAACGTTGAAGTGTTTTTGCAGCCTGAATTTCTGCAATCTGCTCTTGTACCCCTACTCGATCAGTAGAATGGGCCTTTCATTAAAATATTTTGAGCACATACTTTATGACTGTACTATTTTAATTTATTGAATGCTACCTGTTTTAGGTATACAAAAAAGGTACCATTTGTCAATGGAAGGTATACAAAAGGGGTACCTTTTGTGTCAAAAAATGTATATAACAGGGTAAGGGCAGGAGCCGGTAACTAGGAGCGTATAACTCCCAAACTAAACCTATGTCACGGCATTTTCATAGACCGATCTATTTTTAGACAATCTTTTCCCGCGACCAAGGACGAGGACGGCAACGGCCATGAGAGCGCCACAAAACAATAGTTTTGATGGGCGAAACATAAAGGCCCTGCATGTGCAGATTCTTGTGGCACGTGCAGCGACTTGCGATTGGTCATCGTGGCTCCTGCGGGAATCTGATATTGGCAGGAAATTCAATCTAAAAATAAATTGGTCGGTGAAAACGCCGTGACAGGAATATAGGGCAGTTATACGCTCCTAGTGATGGGCTCCTGGTAAGGGGTCGGACCTCGGGGTCTTCCCGTATTAATTTTTTTTATTACCTCCCCCCCCCCCCCCCCCTTTGGGGGACGTCGGCAGATTTTTGTACTCTGGGGGTTGGTAGGTATGCCGGCAGAGACAACAGAATCAGTAGTAATCAGGCCAGTGTTGTTGTTGTTATTGGGAGGGGGGGGGGGGGGTGGGGGTTCTTCTCAGCTATGGCCTAGATGAGGATGTACCACTGGATAGGGTATGGTTTATGGCCCCTCTGGGTCTATGATTGCCAGACTGTTGTCGAGTATTTAAAAATCAGGAATTGGAAACATTTATCTGTATTCATTTAGCAAGTTATCAGTCAACATTAGATCACTTTCAGGACTAGATATTACCACTATTGTTTTTAAAATAGATGGCATTGTCCTACACAGGGTAGTGGTATAAGGTTATTTTTGTCCTAAACAAGCCTTCCAAGGAGTTGAAGCAACAAGCGACAGGACTCTGAAAACAGGCAACAATCTTCTCCAAAACACAGACAACCAACAGAAATTGGCAGTAATAGCATGACAGTTTGTGACAGCGACAATTTACTTTCCATTCCTCTTTGTTTACATTGCAACAGTGACATTTGCCCCTAACAAAACAATCGAGAGACAGACAGACAAAGTAACACCAGACCACCCCTTGGAAGGCCTGGCCTCTTAAACATAACACGGCCAGGGTTTCAAACCCCCAGCACCACCCCTATACCCAATCATGGGTCAAGTACCCCCTCCCCCCCCCCCCTCCTTCAATCAGTTGTGCAAATATAACAACCAAGCAAAACTTGCATAATAATTAAGTTGAGATCATGTGCCAATGTACATGTAGTACCTGCAACGCTGATATTTTGAGCTTGGGCTGTCTGTGCTGTACTTGCACCAATATTACCCAAGTTAAGTGTGGTTTCTGTCCCACAAGTGCTATTGTCTACTCTTCCCTGATTAGCATGCATTGTTCATTTGGTTGTATGGACAATATTTATTTTCTTTGCAGATGGAAAAACAAAGGTGAAAGTCATTGCAGGAGAAAGCCTGGGGGCCAAAGCAGTGATTGAAACACGGATACCAATTATGTTCCTGGACATTCATGTGCAGGCTGGTGGAACATTTTTACAGGATGTTCCTGAGGACTACAGTGGTTTTGCTTATGTTTGGAGGGGAGCTGGTTCATTCACTCAGGAAAGTGTCTCTGTGGAGATGGGAAAGGTGAATTTCTTACCACAAGAGTGTTTATAGACAATAGAAATCAAAATGCAACTACTACGTTCAGGAATCTTGGGATGGAATTTTGGCTGAGTGGGATGGCAACATTGACACTCACCATGCATGCAACTGCTTATTACTTTACATTTAATTACTGACAACTCCAAAAGATGTGATATCATTTGCAGGGTCACTACATACAGTCTCACCTATTCCTTTACCCCATTGTGTAACTGTTCCAGAAGGGTTTTTTGCAATGGTCCTCTCCTTCTTTCTGGAATTTAATTTTACTTCCTTCAAAAACTTTTGGCTGTAACCTTTCCTGTGACCTTTCTTGGGAGAGGAATGGACATTTTCAAGGACCACACATTAACATGTTGGTGTGTCTTTATTACAATGTAGGTTGGTGTGCTGGGGAAAGGAAACACTTTTCAGATCAATGCAAGCCCCAATGAAGACATCCATGTATTGCTGATAGCGGGAAAACCAATAAATGAACCCATCACTCGGCATGGACCTTTTGTTATGAACACTTGGGAGGAAATTGAGCAGGCTTTTTCTGACTACAGTTGTGGAAAACTTGGGTCAATTGAAGGATCTGAAGAACGCTATGCCAAGACACAGAAAGCAGTAAATAAACAGAAGCAAACAGGAACATGGAACAAAAAGTAGACTCAGTTCTGACTTGTTATTTTGTATATATGTATGTTGTCATTAATCAATGAAATGCTATTTAAACTACCGCCGCCCGGTTAGCTCAGTGGTAGAGCACCGGACTACTGTGCGGGAGGTCGCGGGTTCAAACCTCGGCCGGACCAACACTCAGGGTCTTTAAATAATTGAGGAGAAAGTGCTGCCTTTGTAATTTCATCTGCAAACGGTTAGACTTTCTAGTCTTCTCAGATAAGGACGATAAACCGTAGGTCCCGTCTCACAACACTTGTTCCTAATAATCTGTGGGACGTTAAAGAACCCACACACTGTTCGAAAAGAGTAGGGGACGTAGTTCCCGGTGTGGTGGTCTACCTTTCATCTGTCTTGACATTCATGTGTGGGTTGGGTGGGTGGGTGAGATAAAAAATGGACTGATAGCGGCTGCCAGAGGCGCCTTTACAGGCTGACGTCCAATCTCACCCTAGAGAATAATTGTAAACCGCCATGAAACTATGTGATATGTGTGGTAAATAAATCCATTACCATTACCATTAAACTGGAGTTAAGACTCCTTCAACATTCGTGTAAAAGAAAGTGCTCCTTGGTAAAGATGGCTGGTCCTCACCAAATGTTTGCTGCACTGCCCTTCAAGGTGGATGAACCGACCTGGTTGTCGCTGCCTTGGAAAAATTTGACTGTATTCATTTATGACCAATGTTTAGTTACCCAAGGTTTAATATTACTGGTATATAATATATGTAAGTTACAAATCTTTTTTCTGTTCCTAATTTTTGTACAGTTCAGTCCTTGCATTTGTAAAGATGTGTAACATATGTGCTGGTGTATAAGCACACATGCAGTTCCAAATAAAATGTTACAACCGTTATATCACAAGGCATTGTTTCATGTTGGGAATGATTTATTTTGCACAAGTTGAATATAATGCCCAGAAAGCGAATAAATGAAATATTAGTCCCATGTTAATACAATATTCATTATGATTGCCCACCCCTCAAAACTTGCAGGAAACTAGAGAACTGTTGTCATGGGCTTTAACTGATTGCACATTAATCCAATCAGGCAGTCACTTATACAACAACGTCAGGACAAAAACATTTTTTCTTTGGTTTCCTCAAACATTGTGGCAGATTGGGTGAAACATGGACAAAAACTGATATTTATTGGATTTTTGGAAAATTTCTACACTGGCTTCTTCTAAAAATTAAAACTCCAAGTTACTTTTAGCCGTGAGATTTCATGACCCATCTGGGAGACTTCTGGTTTTTAATTGATATCATTATTAATAGTGCTTTAGAATATTTATAGTTTTAGTGCTTTACAAATGTATTTTTTATTTTTTTATTATTATCCGGAAGAGTTATGCATATGTACAGACCAATCAAGATTCATCTGTCAACTTGGGGGCATTTTCAAAGAAGGGTGTTGGCCTTGAAAACTGAATTACTCCAACTCATGCCTTGTGAGAATATAAACCATGCAAATGACACCACAATCTCAAAATTAAAGTAAATTAATTTTGTCTTCAAAATAATGTATGCAAGTCTGTATTATGGAAGAAATAAATTGCTTCACCTTGCTTTGTTCCCTTATAAAGCTGGCAAGTTAATGATGAGAGCACTCGGATGAATGAAGAATAATAACAACCATGCCATGCACTTCACATTACACTTTCTTGTGCTCTCATCACTCCTCACGTGCTTTTGGTGGGACAAAGCAGGGATAAGGATATTTGCATCTGTTAAAAAGGGTTGGAGAAACTTGGTTTCAATGACAATAATGCAAATAAATTATGATTTCCTTGGGGTCCTTCAAACTGTTGCTAGGACACCAAGAAACATCAAACATCCACCTTTTTGGGTATTTCACATTTCTAAGGATTTAATCAGGGATATATTTGCACTGACAATCTTGCAAACTAAGACTGCTGTTTCCTCACAGCCCAGGGTTTTCAATAAGTTTTGAAATAGCCATTTAAGCTAACTAAAGTAGGCGGCAACCTGATGAATATTTTTAATAATTTGAGTGAAAATACAGACAAAGTAGGCGGCAGTAAGAGAACTTTTGACAAAGGAGGCACCGATTTTCACCAGTTGCCAGCTTCTAATGAAACCCCTGACAGCCATATCTAAAATTATTTTGGATGATTGTAGTCACAAATTATTAAATAAAGAATCAAGGCAGTGAGTTCACATAATAGTCACTATAATTTGACATCACTTTTGGCACAGTTACATTTTTGTGTTGAAGGGTGCTACCGGTAATTTGCTCAGAAAACCTGGAAATTCTGGTTGGAAAATCAAGAGGCACTCATCATTCAATTTGGGAAGTTTTAGAAATTATGTGGGCCACAGATTCAAGTGCTGCCCTCTAGTTCCCATTCTGTTTCGACTCTCCAGTTGATTCTGGTACATTCTTTACCCCATCTATCTTCCATTTGAACAAAGTAGATCGAATGATTTTTGCGATTGAAATTTCCATCCATAAGGTTTGTGTATATGGTACCAATCTCGTACCCAGAGTCCTCAGGCTCTTTGGCCAGCAGTTAGTCGCCAGGAGAGACTCTGGGATAATGGAAAAAAATCAACTTTTTTGATTGGCTGGGCTGTAACGGCTTCCATTGTTTTACCCCAGATTTTCTGGGAAAATGGCGGCCCATCATCCCAGAGTCTCTCCAGGTGTCCACCCACTGACCAAACAGCCCAAGGATTCTGAGTATGAGATTGATATGGTACCAGTAAGCACCCTACAGTGTCTGTCTACTATTCAAGATGCAGACAAGGTACCTAAATTAACTGCTTTTAAATGTTTGCTTGTTAAATAATCAATTTGCTGTTTTCAGTTTGTTAGCTATCGTACCAAAACAAACACTGGTATTACATATTCAGCAACCTCGCTTCACAAGGCAAGTAAGCCCAAAGAGTCAATTACAAAAATACTTTTTTCTGTTGCAAATATTTGCAGTGTATGGTACACATTGATTACACCATCCATTACTGAAACTGCACCCCTCGTCTATGTTAATATAATTACAATAGACATTTGCTTTCATTTAATAATATCCGTATTATAATTACAACACAAAATTTAAACACAAGAACTTAGATTTATATCACATGAATAAAGGAGTGAGCTTGTGTGCAGCTTGTCTTGCTACAACTGAAACTGTGTATTGCAGACTGGTGAGGCAAGTAACACAAAATGTTGCAATGAGATAAGTAATGCTTAAAAAAATTAGTCAGAGCATTACCACAATCTCTGTGTTCTACATATTAAGTACATATTCCTTCAACTTGTCAGAATGTAGAGCCAAACATGTACAGTTCCAGTCAGTCAAATGTATGTGATGGTGTGTACCAATGCCAGGGAAAACAGTGCCTCAGGTCTGTTGGTAAGACATGTAAACATCACATCAATTTGCCAGCAATTATGCACACAAAAAATATGTATTTACAGTCTTCAGTACAACAGCTTTACTGTTCAACCTGGTGATGCTTTGCTTTCTTTTTACGAGTGACATGACAGTGAGAATAGAGCTCACAAGCTCATGAGCTTCTTACACCAAGAGGTTAAAACAGCCATGTTTTGTGCCAATTCATGGAACTGTATCACTTTGCTCCGGAAAAATAATCCCCCCTTAACATGCTTAAATTTAAAATAATCAGATACTAAAAGCGAATTTTCAGACGTTAGCTAATTACTGTCCTTTCCATTGTTAATTATGGTCCTTTTTACAGACCTAAGTACTGCATCAACTGAAAAAAAAAAAAAACAATTATTCATCGATGTGGAGCTGAATAGCGTGGATATTTACTAAGCTGTGAAGTGGCGAGGTAAATATCCACCACTTTCACCGACACTGAGCTAAATAATATTATTGTTTTAGTATATACCACACAAGCTGAATATAATTAGAGGACCAAAACATTTAATACTTTATGTGTAACAATATACCGACAACCGGTCGGAAATTGTAAAATCTCGCGTGCAGGCTGCTCGGAGGTGAATAGTATTAACTAATCACCTCCAAGTTAACCAATCAGAGCGCGTGAAAAGCACCATTCCCTTGTGTGGTATATACCAATAATTATTCACCACTATTTTACAACCTGTGGAACAAACAGCTGACATGAACTGCCATCTGTTACAATAGCTGTTTTCACACAGTAGCTATTTTTTTTTTTTAATTTATCACAATTTACTGAAAAAGTATGGATCCTTTCTGTACATTGCTCTGACCTGTATGCTTCTGTAAAAAAGTGATACAAAACCCATGAAAATAGTCTGGCGCACGTTTATATCATTTCATGTAGAAGCGACACACCCATATAAAAATGCCAAGAAGCCAGCAGACCAATCTGCAATCTACAAACCATACAAGGCTTTTTGACTCTAGGCATGGGCAAAGTGTCAGTACAAAATGTTCACTCGTCTTCTCCATCAGACCACTCGGACCCTGTCTCACTTTCATCCTCACTGGATGAGTACTCTACTGCAATGCGACGAGCCAAGATGCTTGCTACATCTGCAAAGCCATTTGATTCAGGCTCCTTCCGTGCCTCTTGCACCTGCACTTTACGCAGCTCCATGCCCCGTCTGATTGCCGACAATAAGTCACTCCTAGCATCAACTTGCTCCTTGGGGGGCAAAGGTGTCTCGGCACTTTGCACACTTATGCTTGACTCTGAGGTTGAAGTGGTCAGTGATGTTGATGACGGTGAGACTGTAGGCTGTGGTCCAACAGACGTTTCTGACGTAGATTGCTTGAGGGCCTGATTCCCTCCCTGACCAGGCAATGGAGGTGGGGGTGGAGGGGGAGGGGGAGGAGGTGCCCCAGGGTTTGGCAGGGTTGGTAGCACAGGAACCCCACGTGATGACACAGAATCACTACGAGGAGGCGACATAAATTTATCCATTGAAGCGATGGGAGGGGGTGGTGGTGCTACATTTGGTCGATTGACATTTTGGTTGGTGTTCCTTCTGTGAGACTGCCTCCGCTGTGCTGGGGAACCAGATTTGCCCGCTGTCTTGTCTGGTTCTACAACATGATTGGGCAGGTTACCATCAGGGATGTCACCATTTGGTTGCTTAGAGTGTTCGTGCTCATGTTTAACATTAGTATTGCTGGTATCTTCTGTCAATGAAGTGGGTGATGTGCTGCTACCTGATGTTTTGAACTCCTCCCCTTGTGCACAGTACACCTTTTTTTTAACTGCCTTGACTGCCTTTTTTTCACCGGTTGCTGCACGCAACCGGCCAGCTCTCTGTAAATAGAAACCTTTTAATTAACAAAGGACATCTTACTAAACCTTTCACTTGTAGTACAGCTGTACACATAAAAAGTTATAAAATTTTTCTGCAGTACTTTCCTGAGAGGGTGTGAGTGACCTCCTCCTGCATTCATTGAAATGAAAGTCATAGAGCAGAACTCTTTGTTAGACAATTCAGAGTTCAGTTGAACCAAGGCATTTCAAGTCTTCCATTTCTTTTCTTTGCCACAGGGAGCAAAGAGTTTCACTTCACTTAATTTTTTGCACTTACATTTTGAAATTACAATATTAGCATAGAAAAGAAAAAAGAAATGCATATATAACAACTCAAGGTGACAGTGGTGTATAGTTTGTGCATGTAGGCTAATAGAACTGCGAGGTTATCGAGTTAGCCTCCATCTCGTTTGAGTGAACATAAAGAAAAACATGGAAGTAGAGGGACCGATTACTAAAGGAAAGAGCTAGAAGAATATTGTGGAAACTCATGTTTGATATTGCTGAGATAGAACATAGCTTTTAATACTTTTGGAGTTAAGACAAAGTATAATCCTGAAATAAGTTCAGTTGCAGACAGAAAAAAGAAATCACTTATACCCACCCTTCTTTTCTTTTTCTTTTCGGTTTCTTTTTTCATCTCCTCACACCAAAGCTCAAAGAAATAGGTAGGATCAGTGTAAAACTTGAGTGCGTCTTTATTATCATCCCTGTAGGGGTTCATCTCCTGAAGACTTGGTGGTTTGTCACAAGCATGGTATCTTTCTTTCATTGCCGATGGAAGAGTACTGCTAGCAAGAACCTGCTGATCTGTGACTATTGTGCACTTGAAAGCTTTCCGCATGTGCATATCTTGCAAGGAAACTGCAAATTGAATACCAGACTTAAGTTAGATTTCAAGTTAGTGAATGAAGCTGGAAATATTTTTCTCTTGCATATCAAGGATGTGCCCTTTCGAGCCTTATTTTAGCATGACATTTTACAGAGCACTTTTGCCACTTAAAACTGCTCTGCATCTGTTTATTTAAATTTAAGTTTTAAAGTCCATACAAACTTGACATTGCTTTAACCCTTTCACTGCCAAGGGCGACTTTATAGATTTTACTCTAACGCCAGATGAAGGATTAAAAACTATCTCCCTAACCCTTTCACTGCCAAGGGCGACTTTATAGATTTTACTCTGTCTAACGTCAGACGATTCTACTTGTCAAAGGGAGACCTCTTGGCAGTGAAAGGGTTAAACTAAAAAAAAATGCTTTAAGTTTTCCAAGTGGGTAGAAAAGTCTGAACTAAGAATGACAGTGTAATCAAAACATCAATGAGACATTACCTGCCTCATAATTCTTTGAAGATTTGCAACTGAACTTTGAAAATAATTTCATAAATATGCAACAAACAAATGATTGTAATTGAATTTGAAAAAATCAAGCTGTAAATATTGATCAGGTACACAAAAAGAAGTTACAAAAATACATATATGGAGCCCCCAATAATTGAACCTGGACTTCTGTATTAAGAACTGTGAGTCTCCTATATTATAAACATCTCAGTTCACAGTCTTCACTATAAATTTAATCACTTGTCATAAGTGAATTCTGCTTACAGTAAATGTAGGACTATGGGTAACCAAAATGTACAAACTGAAAAAAAAAAACCAGGTCTCATAGCAACAACAAACTGGGCAGACATCTGCCATCTTGTGCTTAGACTTAGATTATGGATACAATGTAGGAAGAGTTTATAACACTAAATTTTACAACCCAAGCTGACTGTTTTAACTCTACTGCTGGTGTAATTAACACAAGTGATAATATTTTGAGGTTATGATATTGTAACTTGTGTACTGGTACACAGGGCTTTGCTCTAGCAGTGCCCAGTGGCCCCTGACAACTTACATTCAGCTTTGGGTGACAAGAAATTCATAGGTTTGTACAAAATTTAAATGCAAGGCACCCTGGATTTCAAGGTTCAGAGTTTTGGGCTCCCAAAATGTTTTCTTATAGTAGAGCCTTGACTGGCAGGGCTGGAAAGAATTGTGTAGACCTGTCTAGGTCTAAACAAGTTCAAGGCACAAATAAAACTTTCTATTATTTTGTTGAAATGCTCACAAAATGGGAGGTGGTGTATCACTTTGAAGAATAATTTTTTAGAACAAGCTCTTCAAAAAAGCCACATTTGATTTACAATATGTGGCAGTGTAGCCAGCCAGTTCTGAGATGTGGAAACCATCTGAATATTCTATTGTATAAACCCATGACAGTAGCTAACCTTTACCACTATGTTCTCTATTTAAAATCCTTCTTCAGGTTCAAGAATACTTCATACCTAAACTAATCACTGACATTCCATGTTGAACGTTGGCAAAATTTCACCTTTTCATCAAGTTCGTTTTCAACTATATCCATGAAACATCTGACAATGAAGCAGGGATAGTGAATAGGTGAACAGACACAGAATAAATTCTTGAAAAAAAATATGAGCCTACACACTGTATGGCAAAACATACCTAAGCACAGTATGGTCAAACCTTCCCAAGAAAATTTGACTAGGATTCTACGAATATTATGAGGTTTGAGTGACCCATTGCCTTTGGCAAACACACAGAAATTGTGTGAGTATAATTCAAGTTGGTGATGTGCAATGGCTTTGATAAAATTCCTGAAAATAGCATCATCACCAATCAATCAAACAATCATTAATTTCCTTGGCCAACTGATAACAATCATCTACACCTTTGTTTCTTTGTTAATTCTTATTAATTGCCCATAAAAAGTTGTTAATCTTCTGTTGCTATTGACTATTAAATTATTTTGGATTATCAGTCAATCACATCTTCCAACCTTGACACTATTGCTAAGAAACAAACAGTGATCATGAACGGAGTTTGAGTTGGAAAATGTGTGGCTAATGTAGTGCCCGGTGTGGAAAATTAATCTTTGGCCAGGGGATGGTGATTTGTGATGATGTGAATACTGACATGAAGTTCAAAAAGTTGTAGAATTTTAATTATTTTAATAATTGGTATAGTTGTTCAAAACATTACTACTAGTTCTTTGATAAGCAACTTGTGAGTCCCACTGCTTTCAGCGTGATATTTTCCCTTTTTCAAAGGTTATTGGATATGTCACAAACTTATCTAATAAGGTCACGTCAGAGTGTTATATTCACCACTTACACAAAGGGTTATAAACATAAGGATTACTCAGGTTAGCATTGTTTACAAGAGCTTCAAGGCTTACACAAAAGGGAACCACCAGAAACGTGAAGAAACGCACTGCCGAATTAGCACAGTTACATGTATGGCTCAGTGGTTTAAGGTATCCTAAATAATTAAACTGTTCGACAAACAACATTTTCATGCAAATAAACATTATCATTTCGTTAAGCGACGGCAAAAACAGAGGTAATTATGAACAGTTGTATCTTTTTATATAAGAGAATTTTAGAGCTCCAACGGCCGGTGATTTAATTTTTCTAACAATCTTGATTTCTTTGTTGAAAGGAAATGAAAATAATCTCTGTTGTTCATTGAAACCCTAGTCGAAAATGAAAACAACAATCCAACCTTGTATCAAGAACGATGTTTCAAATTAAATGTAAATAAAATTATGGACCTTGAAACCACCAAACAACATTGAGATTTGTTGACTATGAATTCAGTAATAGACAGCCCAAAGACTATTTTTGTCTCGTCTTGATCTATACAAGAATTTCATAAATTTTACTCAGGAATGCGTGCTTTAAAAATGGTCATGCCACTTACTTTCTTCCACATTTGAATCTAACTGGGTCACTTTCTGGGACAAATTCTGAATTCTTTCTTGAAGAGAGTTCGTTCTCTGAAAGATACTGTTTGTCTCTGCACATAACTCTCCAAAAAGATCCTCAGCGTGCTTGGAAATGCTGCTTAGCTGTCGCATTATCCCGCATAACGTGTTTACAGACACGGCTTCGAGTTCACTTTTCAGCCCGTCCGCGAGCTTCCCACGGCTCAGCTCAATCGGGTCAACAGACCTTTTTATGAGCGGCATGGTTGATTACCAAATCAACCAACACCGTCGATGAAATCCCAAGATCCCAGCTTTGTTACTCCACCTCTGGCTGGAACTCAGATGCTTGTGAAATCACCAAATACAGAAATAATACCGATCACTTCCACCCTCGATCAAACACCCAATATGGCGACTTCCTCCAACCCACAAGCCCTTGCAAGTGAGCAAGTCGGACAATCGGAGAAACTTCGGGAAACGAAGATTTTGTACGAAATGTATGCGGAAATTCTTGAGACTCGCGCTAGGCGCGAAACACCGCAATTTTTTTATCTATAATTTCTTTTATTTTATCTATAATTTTTTGGAAGGGATTTCAAGGTTCAAGGTCAACTATTATTTTGGACTATTTAAACTGCTTCTCTCTCACCGTGGCTTCCACTGTAAAATCTGTTCCATGGCGAATAAATGATTTCGAAAAATTTATGACCTACATCTCACTGCTATAATCATGATATAGGTACATCCTTTACAAAAGAGGAAGCTAAGACAACCGGTTGTAATCAGGTGATTTTTGTCAATTTGGGGAACATAAGTAAGGGAGATTTGTGAAATACAAAATTGTTCTGTTTTCTTCACTATTCTTTTCTCTTTTTTTCCGGTATCTTTTTGGAACAATGAAGGACGAACAAGCCATTGTTTAGCCCAGTTTGTAGGGTGCTAATAAGTAACAATTTCACGGTGAGCTCTAGGTTTCTATCGGCTGGTGATGAGCAAAAAGTGAAAAAAAACTGATTTTTTTTTTCAGGCTTCCTTTTCGCTACTGCTTTAATAATGTTCATAACTTCGACAATCGTTTACATCTTAATTTGAATGCCGATCATACCAATAATCCCTGCGTATTGTTCACTTCATTCACTTCATTACTTCATTAAATGAATCGGATCAGCGGATTCCTAGAGAAACGTAAATAACAATAATTTGCGGAACTTAGCATCGTCCGCAATTTCTACAACATTGTGTGGTAGATTATCCCAATCTCTAATTGTGCGTGGCACAAAACTGAATTTGAATATGTTAGTGCGAGCATAAATTGTGGAGTAATATCTATTGTGCATGTGTCTTGTCTTTCTGGCCGATAATTCATCCAGGGGCAGGATTGCGTTGTTATCTAAACCCTTTTTGAGAAGACAGTCTGTCTATTTCCCTCCTGATCTTTAGTGACTTCCAACCGTGATCCTTTAATAGCGTAGTGACACTGCCAAGTTCATAATTCTGGTAACGGATGTTTGCGAAGCGCGCAGCACGCCTCTGTATCTTTTCGATCTCGTTTGATAGGTTATCCGTATATGGATGCCATGCTTGGCTCGCCGCCATACTCGAGTAATGGTCTTACTAGGCCAAGGTAGGCTGCCTCTTTTACTCTTCTGTCACGTGTTGAAAGGTTCCGTCTAAGGAGTCCGAGATTGTTTGTTAAGGTGGAAAACTGTCTCATTTAAAACAATTATTTTATCATATTATTTATTACGTCATAAGCCGAACTAGGATGTAGTCCCTTCGTCTTTTTCGGGATCATAACGGTGAGCCAAACACGCGAGCAAACACGAAAATCGTCTCCCGCGAGAGTAAAGTTAAAATGCCATATTGTTACTTATTTTTCACGATTTTCGCGATCACAAAAAAGTCGCGAAATTAAAAGTCCGCGTAAAAATTTACGGTGAAATTTAATGCCCCGCTGTGAAGCTCTTGGTTTACATGATTACAGTCCTCGTCCTGCATTGCCCGTGCGTGGGGAGGTGCGTTTGAGCGCCGTAGGCGCGAGTTTCTAGGGGGGTCCGGAGGCATGCTCTCCCGGAAATTTTGAAAAACTGGCCGTTCAAGACTTCATTTTGTGCGTTTTGAAGGCCGTTACATAGAAAATCAGAAAGTCAAGATCAAACGTAAAAACGTGAATACTTAATAAAAATTCCTTGGTCGAAATGGATTTGGGGCTTAATCGTTGAGTAGTGTGCCAAGCTCAAGCCTCCTTGAATGCTTCTGGGCAAATGAATCTTCGAATTCAGTCCGCTTCGCATTAACGAAAGAGCCTTCCTTAAGCCATGCTGGCTCTGTTGAAAAATTGGATCCGTCTTAGAGCACTTGCGCTCCTTTCACATTCGCAGCTAGTGGATGGAATTGTGCAACAAATTAAATCTTTTGTTTTGTCTTGTTATTAAGATTACGCAGATCACCATTTGGAATTTTTTTGCGAAATTTAGTTCCTTTTAACACGATTTGTCTGTCAAATCGAGAAATATGCCTCTTCCATTTTCGCGAAATTAAGTGCCCGCGAAAAGTAGTAACGATCAGGTAATTTTCTGCGCCGGATTATCCCGCTCTTCCAATCTTCTGTTCATGGTATAAAACATTGCGACAAGATACTTGTTTTCTGTTTCGTAAAACGACTGCAGTATTTTCAAGACTATGGGCTGAATACATAAGAAAATGGAGACACCTGCGTGAGGATACCAAAATACGTGGCGTTTATAAGAAAGCAACTCAAATATAAGACATAAAACTATCCAAATTAATTTATTTTCCCAAAATACGTATTAAGAATTCACATCAATCGAAATAGATTACTAATTAAAAGTACGAACTCTGTTTTTTTGTTTGTATAAGGATTAAATAATCTTTGAAAAATTCTCACAAAATTTACCTAGTTTTACAAAATTATGAAAATTTTTACCTTCCCAAGTATCTTCACACTTATTTTGAGCTGGTATTTAATGGAACAAACCAGATTTCATGACGTATGATGAAAAATTTATTTTGATTTGAATGGCTAAAATGATTAAAAAAAACCTCAATAATATATTGTTTGTCAAAAAATCACAATCTTCAAACTCTTAAATAGGAAGTGCAAATAATTTAACTTAGATATTGCATTATGGTGATACACTATGAATACTCTTCTTGTTCAGCGAATGCAAATTGTTTGTAGTGACAAAGAATGGCAATCACTACCATTACAGAACACTAGGCAGCCCAGTCGCTGGAGAGAAAAATGGGGTGTGAGTTAAAGCGGCCTGCATGAGAAATCCTAGACTGCAAAACAGCCGTATTTTTGCGTTGGTCGAATGCGAGGTCTCATCAAGTGAAAGGTCTGGAGCGAGAGTGAAAACGTAGAGTGGGACTCGGGAGAGGAGAATTCGCGCCTTCAGAAACCGACTGTTTTGCAGTCTAGAGAAATCCCCTCCTTTTAACCCCATTTTTCTCTCCAGTGTCTGCTATCCAGGCCATACAGGCACTATTTATTAAATTATCTTTGTTCAGCTCAAGTCAAAAACGATAGTTTTTTTTTTACTGGCAACATTAAATCATTGCGTTGGCCAGCTGTAGGTGGTTGGAATATAAGACATGTAATCAGGGTAGTACAGGTTGTCTTTAACCAGTTGTTCTTTGTCCTTGGGTTCTGGGTGGACTGTGGCTAATCCGCTGGTATAAGCGAGCTTCACCACATCAGTGGCTATTTTAAATGACACTTCCCTGATATCACGCAGTGGTGGGTAAAGGCAGCCTTTCTCCAGCTGTGATGCATCCACCTGACTGGCTAGAGACTGGTGCAAAAGAAGAAGACCATGTCAACACATGCTTTATTTTCAGCTACAGCAGTTAACAGCAATATTAATATAATTATATGAAAACTTTTTATTATATGACTGACTCTTTCAGTGGTCAAGATGAATCAATTTTCCTGCTGTGATTGGCTACCCACAAGGTCAAGATGGAGCCATCCTGACCGCTCGGGATAGCCCGTTCGTCCCATATTTTACTGTCTTTAAAGCATCCTTTGAGTCATATAATAAATCCGTTATTAACCAAGGTTGTTCGGTCAAGATGGCGGGATAATGGTCTCATTCTTTTTTTTGCTTGTTTATGGACCTCGACTTCGTCTCGGTCCATAACCACGCATAAAAAGAACTTGGCCAATATCCCGCCATCTTGACCTCACGCTTGACCAATAACCCATATATATAGTTCCATTTACCTCTGCAGCAAGAAGGAACATGGCATCAGTCACATGCTGGGCTCTGCAAGCAATAACACCAAGTGCCACACCTGGAAAGATGTACGCATTGTTCCCTTGTCCTGGTATGAATTGACGTCCATCAGGCAGGGTCACAGGTGAAAAAGGACTACCACTAGCAAACACAGCTTTGCCCTGAAAAGTAGGTTAACACAGATTTGGTAAGGGAAGAATTCATGGAAAAATTTAGTAACAAATTTGCTAACAATTCAGGCTAACAGTCTAGGATATGTTTTTCTGATGACAGAAACAATGTATGTCATAGTGAACAGAGTAACAGAATGTCTGGTTTTTGGCCCTCGAAATTCCAGATCGGATTGGAATTTGGAAATGACTTGCTGGTTTTGAGGAGAAGGGGAAAACTGGACTACCCAGAGAAAAACCTCTCGGAGTAGATGAGAGAACCAACAACAAATTCAACCCACATATGACGCCTAGTTCGGGAATCGAACCCAGGCCACATTGGTGGGAGGCAACTGCTCTCGCCACTACGCCATCCCTGCTCCCCTGAATTGATCTAAGAACTGTCTTCAAATCTCTACACATAAAAGATGAGTCACTAGAAATTCATCATAAGCATCTGGTCACTGTCATGGTTTTGATTTCTGCGAAGGACTTAGATTTTTCCTTTGTCTGAATTGTGACAGAACAAAACCTGATTTTCAAATAACAAACAGATTTGAGAATTAACCCCCAAAATGCCATAAATTAAGTAATTTACATTGTCCACTCATCTCTTACATTAGACCAAGTATAAGCTTGTTCGGCAGTACACTCAGCTTTGGAGGTTGGATTGCTAAGCGCAAAGATGACAGGTCGGTCATTAAAGGAAGCCATGGACTTGACAATCTCTTCAGTAAATGCACCAGCAACTGCTGCAACACCTGAGAAACACCCAGAAAAAAAATAACCATACAGACTACATGCACACATTAACTGAGTGGGGGTTAACAGGGGTCAGATGCAAACTATTTGGCTCTCAAACATTCTAGGAAAATTAAAGTTAGTGAGGTCCAAGCATCATGCTGTCATTAATAATTTTTTTGCTTTTTTAAACCTAGACACATGGCATGAAATTCTAAAATACCCCAATTACTTCTTGTCATGTTCATTAAAAACATCAGGAAAATCTTACCGATAATGGCAGTTGGCTTAACATTCTTTACCACCTCTGCAAGGGTGCTGATGTACTCTGCTTCATGTGCATATTTAAGCTTCTGTTCATTTAAACCACCAACTGCACGATCCTGAGAAAGAGAGCAAACATAAACAAATGAAGAAAAAAGCATTCAATCCTATCAAAAGTGAAAATTTCAAAAAATAAAATGATAACAACAACTGTAGTTAAGTGTGGACATGACGATTGTTACTGGAAGGTTTCCTAAATTTGTTCTGTGTAATTTAAAATTCTGATTTTCAGAATTAAAGGTTAAATGTTATACACTGACAAACAAGTAAAAACCTTGACAACAGCTTGTTTATGTAAATCATTATTAGTCATATTTCTACCTTCACAACTAATCCTCTGGAATCTACCAGCCATATCCTGCTCTTGGCCTCTTCATGTGATAATCCTTCCTTGATCATGGCTAGAACAAGCAGGTCAGCAATACCAATAGCAGCCTGTCAAAAGTAAGTGATGTTTCACTCCACTGAAACACAGACATTACTAAACCACGAAACAGCGAAACGAAACACTGAAATACCGTTTCGCCGTTTCGGTGTTTCATTTCGCTGTTTCGTGGTTTAGTAATGTCCCTCAGAAACACCAATACGTTCGACTTCTTCTTCTGACAGTTAGGACCCAGATCATAGGTTCTTTTTAGTAAAGAGACAAAAGTTGACAACAATGGCGATAACAATGATGATGATGATGATGATGATGATGATGATAATGGTGACATTATGATTAACATAACTTAATGGAGGTAGAGTTATTATCAAAAGAATGAAGACACCAGTAAGTGTGTATTAATTTCACTGAATGGCCACTGACTTTAAGTTTAGAGAAAAAAAAAGACAATTTTTTGGGGGGGGGGGGAAGTTTGTAACTACACCCACCTCTCCTGCACCTTGAAAGAGAAACTTGTGATCTGCAAGTCTGTTCTCGGTGATTCGCAGAGCAGCAAGTAATCCAGCAACTGTCACTGAAGCTGTGCCTAGAATTTTAATATAAATGCAGCTGTTATTCAAGAATTGATTCCTTTATTTGGCAATAAGTGTGTATGCTGATAAAGTGAGGGACCTTTTGACATCTGTACTTTAATCAGAAACTCCTCTGGACCAATAACAATGGAGGTTTTAATACCTCCACTGTACCATCCGAAAAAATTTTAAAATAATCATGGAGTTGTTTCATTGTAAACAAAATATTGTTCTTGATAATCTTTCTCAACCCAAAGATAAATTAAATGGCTAGGGGACACACAAAGGAGTGCTCTGTGAAGGCCCATCAAAGAAATTTATTACTCATGACTTGATTACCATTTTATTCCACGCTTTTGAGTCATGATCCTAAGAAATTTGAGTGAACAAGAGATAGAGTGATCGAGCAATGTAAAATTTCTAATGTGCAGCAATTTTAATGATGGCAATATTTATCAATTAATGCTACTAATGTCTGATGTACCTTGTATGTCATCATTAAAAGTACAAATCTTGTTTCTGTACTTCTCTAAGAATCTGAAAGCATTGTGGTTTCCAAAATCTTCAAACTGGATCAAAACTGATTCACCATATCTGGATGAGGAATTCAGTAAAGACAGGAACAGTTAGACATGCAGAGCAATAAAGAAATGCCCAGCTGCAAGCATACCTAGCAGAGACCACTACCTAATTTCTCTCCTACATAAAACCTTGACCAAACACACAACTCAGGTGAAAAAAGGAAGTGAACACCATGGATAACACATCTTGATATTGATGCATACAAATTCTCTCTACTTTTGCCAAATGAAACATATGGAGGACAGCTAGGCAAATGTGCAAGTTGCTATTGGGACTTAGAGTTGATTACCTTTTAGTAGCAGCTCTAATAAACTCGTCAATCAGGTCATCATAAGGTTTACCAGTCACACGCTTCTGGGGTACTCCAATGTACAATGGATCATCTAGTAAAGCCTAAAATCAAACAAAAGTTATCAAAAATTAGATATCTATTAATAAGAGCTCTAAGAAGTGAGTGAGTGTGCAAAACAGAGCAGAACACTGAGGGGTGGTGGTACTAAAAACAATTAATATCGGGAGGCTCTGCCCCGAGGTCCGACCCTTCCCCCTTTTATATACCATTTTTGACAGAAAAGGTACCTTCCATTGACAAATGGTACCCCTTTAGGAAACCTAAAACAAGAAGTCTTCTTGTCAGTTTCATGTAGTGTCCAATAAATTAAAACTTACAGTACAGTTGTAAGGTATGTGTGTTCAAAATATTTTAATGAAAGGCCCTTCTCAATAATTAAATGACAGATTCCCCTACCCTTTCATATACTTCGACTCATGAAATCCCTACCCTTTCATATACCTTCAAGAAACCTAAAAAAGGTACCCCTTTCTGGCAGAGCCTCCCCATATAGGCCATTATAGGGAGTATTCCCCCACCCTGGGATTCCATTGGGTGCAAATTAGCCCTCATTTTTTCCTCTAGTTCCTTCAATCTCAAACTCATTTTGGAGTATGCCAGGCAGAGTGGCACATGTACATGTGGAGCTGTTGTGGTTAAATTGTACTCTTGGTTAATGGTAGTGTACAAGTATGCGTATAAAACCAAAGGGGAAAAATGAACCGAAAGATAAAGATGACCCAGTACAAAATTGAACCATCTCACATGGAGCAACAAACTGTGTGCAGCTTTCCAATATGATCCGGAGAAAAAGCCTGACCTGATTATTAGTTCCCACATCGATCATAACAGGAAGACACACTCTTGGATCAATTCTGCTGCACACTGTGTAGAGAGCAAGTTTGCCAACAGGTATTCCCATTCCACAAGAGCCAAGGTCCCCAAGACCAAGAATACGCTCCCCATCTGTCATTACAATGGCCTGAAATTTGAAAAGACAACAACATGATTATATCATTGGGGGTAACACAATACAATAATAATAATAATAATAATAAATAATAATAATAATAATAATAATAATAATAATAACGATAATAATAATGATAATAATAATAATAATAATAATAACGATTTATTAGTAGTACTTCCACGAAGTGGCTCTTCGCCTACTAATTACAAATTTCAAATTAAATCAAATGTTGGTTTTTGAGGAGAGGGGAAAACCGGAGTACCCGGAGAAAAACCTCTCGGAGCAGAGTAGAGAACCAACAAACTCAGCCCACATATGACAACGAGTCCGGGAATCGAACCCGGGACACACTGGTGGAAGGCAAGTGCACTCACCACTGCACCAACCCTGCTCCTCTGCAAGGCACAAAGGGTCAACCCTGACCTGAATGCTCATCAGGTGGTGGTTTGACACCAGTGCCAGTATAGGAGCAGGCGGGATGGAATGCAGTGCATTGGAAAGGGTCAAGTGACACCAGCTATGCACTTGCTACTTTCTTTACTTTGGTGCAGGCTGCTTTCCCTCCCCTCCTCTCCCACTCACAAAAGTGATTTGGGGTAAGCAAATAATCCAGTCTACAGCCATGAGGTCCCTCATTTTCAGGTACAGACAAAATAACTGCCCTCCTGATCAATAAAAATTTATTATTAACCTCTCATTATGAAACCCACACTTATCAAGTAATAAACAGATCATCAAAATAAAATACAGCATGTATAGAAATAAATTGTTTTGGCCACATGGCTGAGAAATATAGAGGAGCTGAGATTCAAAAGGAACCTTGTTCCCAGGGTCTCTCTTCTTCCCATTCCCTGGAGCTCCAGGGGATGGGAAGAAGAGAGACCCCGGGAGCAAGGTTGATCCAGAAGCTTGGGGTAATGCAAGGTCAGGATTTGAAATAGGTACTGTCATCCTGCACTTAAATTTCTTGATCATGCAATGTACAATTTTATTGACAAAATCACTTTTGTCAAGTTTGTGATGTACCATTCCATAGTTTCCTCAACAGAATCATTATATGGTGAAGTTACATGAGCCAATTTTTAACACAAATTTTTAATGCTGATTTTTAATCCATGCTACATGAAACAACTTTCAACACAACTTTGTTACAGCAACAGTAGGCAATGGTATGTTGCACAAGACAAATTTTTAATGCAACATTATCTGCAACATTTGAGCCCAGGCTCCTAATCGACAGATACAGTGTATGGTAAACAATGAGTGTATTCTGGTACAATGTTGTGTTAAAAATCAATGGCGATAAAAATAAATGAAATTTGGGCAACAATGTTGCAGGTTTTTGAACTGCTTTAAAAAACCTGCAACATGCTGCTGCAACAAAATGTTGCATTAAAAATCGCCCTGTGTGCCACATTACATGAGACAACTTTTAATGTAACAATGTTGCGTTAAAAATCATCTTCTATAACATCACCTATAGATTTGGCAAATTCAAAGGATCAAAAGGATAACCCACATGATCCTCACCATGATGTGATTCATTTATTGCTCATTAGTCAACTCAACCATCCACCATCTAATTATAATTAGGAAAGAATTTGTTCAACAGTTTACTTGAAGAGGATTTTAAAAGCTCATTTTTTTAAGTCCCTCTAGAATTTCTTTGAAGAGCACTTATTCACAGGACACTCAACAGTCAGTGGCAGATTTAGGGGTGGGGGCTGAGGGGGCCGTGCCCCCCACCCCCCACCCCCTTTTTTTCCCTGTAATTTTCAAAAAAGCTTCTGTAACCAACTGACTTTTAAGTGGCATATTGTGCATCAGGCGGTTTTATTTATTTCTTCAGCCCCCTCTTTCTGGATTTTCTGGATTCGCCCCTGACAGTTATATCTGAGTTACAACTTACAATACCTTAACATCCTCAACTGGCCAGTTTGCCAAGAGTTCCTCAACATGGCCAAGGTCATGAATGGAGACAAACAGCCCCCTAGGCTGCCTGAAAATCATGCCGTACCTCTGACAAGCAAGTCCCACTGTTGGAGTATAAACAATTGGCATCAATTCTTCTGTGTGGTCCATTAGGAGTTTGAAGAATAACGATTCATTTCTTTCCAGTAGAGCCATGAGTTGAATGTATCTTTGAAGATCATCAGCTTTCCTGTGTAGTTCTGCATACATTCTCTTGCACTGGACCTCTTGAGTTGATACGCATGGAGGGAGGAGGCCATGGATTCCAAGGATTTGCCGTTCTTCAAGAGTGAATGCTGTTCCCTGAAATCAACAGCCAACAGAAAATTTGACTGTTATTTAACATCACATGAAACTAAAATTTCTCATAGATATACTAAATAGTCTTGTAACAACCACCTTTGCCATTAAACTTAATAGCCTTTCTATACAAAATGCATAACCTGGATAGTATTGCAGTGTGCATGATGGCATATACTGTCAAATTACTCAGGCATATGCATGATGGGCATACTGTTCTATTTAACAATTAGATTATGAGCTCGAGATTTCTATCACGCATAGAAATCAAGAGCAAATAATCTAATTGTTTTAGTATAAATCTACTAGTCGTTCAAAACTTAACAAGTAAATTAACCAAATCCTCCTCACAGACACTTTGAAAACGCGAAGAAGCAGGCTGAATTCGTTGACAACCGCTACTATTTATCACAGAATAGATAGCGAGTAGCGTAGCCAATCAGAGAACAGCATTTGTGATAGAACGCTAGTAGATTTATACTAATTAACATTAGACCTATAAAATAATTAATCTACTAGCATTCTATCACGAATGCCATTCTCTGATTGGCTAAGCTACTCGATCACTACCTATTCTGTGATAGATATATAGTGAGTAGCAGTTGTTAACAAAATGGCAGCCACTTCTTCGCATTTTTGAAGTGTCTGCGAGGAGGATTTAGATAATTTACTTGCTTAGTTTTGAACAACTAGTAGATTTATACTAAAACAATTAGATTATTCACTCTCGATTTCTATGTGTGGGGTGGGGGCATAGTTCACTTTAGACAATTTATATTTTAGACGGGAACTGGACTCTAGCCTGAAGCACATTGTCAATTGTTCAAAAGGGCGGGTTCTGAAGGTGAGTTAAGCGACTTTCTTTGCCATTTTGATGCGTTTGTGTTGTCCTTCATACAGAATCTCCAAACACATGGAACTGCTCTGGGGACGAAAAGGGCTGTTGCCTTCACCAATATCTTCATGGCAAAAGTCGAAACAGAAATGATAGATAGATAGATAGATAGATAGATAGATAGATAGATAGATAGATAGATAGATAGATAGATAGATAGATAGATAGATAGATAGATAGATAGATAGATAGATAGATAGATAGATAGATAGGTAGATAGATACTTTATTACACACAGGATTCATAAAGTTTACACTTAAGCCAAAGCGTGATTAAACTGCTCGTTTGGAAACGCTACATAGACGACATTTTCTCCCTCTGGAACACAAACAGAGGAGATATAACACAGTTCATTGAGAAAGCAAACAAACACCACCCAATAATTAAATTCACGGCTGAAGTTTCAGAAACTGAAATAACCTTCTTGGACACTATCATATACAAAGGCGCACGATTCGAAACAGCATCAGTTCTTGATGTGCGAACCCATTTCAAGCCTACTGAGACATTTCAATATACACCTTTCTCATCCTGTCACCCACCCGGTGTTAGGAGGGGATTTGTGAAACGAGAGGCTTTAAGACTTCTGAGGACAAACTCTTCTAAAGGCGCTGTTACACTGTGCAATGTTTCATGCAACTTGTGTCGCAATGCCATTGTGAGACAAGTTGCATGAAACATTGTACCAAGTGTAACATACCCTGTAACAGCCAAAATCATTCCGACACAAGTTGTACGAACCGTTGCAGAAAGTAGAATCGAGTTCGACTTTCTGCAACAATTTGTGCAACTTGTCTCGCAACAATTTTGGCCGTTGCAGGGAATGTTACACTTGATACAATGTTTCGTGCAACTTGTCTTGCAATGGCGTTGTGACACAAGTTGCACGAAACATTGCAGTGTAACAGCGCCTTAAAACAATATTTGAAGAGAAAGTAGAACATTTCAAAACACACCTTGTTGATAAAGGTTATCCTAAAGCCTTTATACAAAGAACCTCTCAGAAGTAAAGTTTCAAAACAAGAAACAAGCTCTCCAACAAAAAGAGAAAGAAAACAAACAAATCTTGCCGTTTGTAACACAATATCACCCATCAGTGCCAAACTTAAAAGAAATCCTCATGAGCAAATGGAATTTTATTGAGAAACAACCGACACTCAGAGAAATATTTAAGGAACCGCCACTTATATCCTACAAGAGAGGGCATTCCCTGAAAGACATACTCATTAGAGCAAAAATATAGCTTCAAGGCTAAAAACGCGCGAGTGGGAGTCACGCAGGCCTATCTAACCCCCCCTTTTTAACACTGACCTAGCTGATGGATAAGCAACATGAATTGTCACAATGTTTCAAAGGTATGTCAGCAAAGTAGGACTTTGCATATTTTGCTATTAAATGTTAACCAATCTTTGAAAAATCCAAACTTTTAGTAGGGGCTTAGACTAAAGATGCTCCCCTTTAAAGTGGGGCTTTTTCTTCCTATTTTTTGTTCAGCTGTCTAATGCCCCACGTCTCCCAGGGGTGGGGGGCGGGTGGGGGTTTCCAGTGACAGGTGCATAATGTTTGATCAAAAGCAAACTCTATCCAACATTCGATCGAGGAAAAATTGTTGGACGAACATCATCCAACATGGGCGGCCAAACAGTCGAACAATGTTGGATCGAGCAAAGTTGGAACGTTCAATCCAACTTTGTCCGATAGTTTGTATTAGTATTTAGTTAGTATTCTTCTCAAAGCCAAGCGTAAGTCATAGTTACAATCTACGATCCAAACCTGGTCCAGTAGTCATACCAAGGTCTGCAACCCAAAGACATGCAAACTCTTTTATAGCAAGAGCCGCAAGGCTGCTAAATTCTTAAATGTATAGTGCACTTATATATCTACATTTACATTTATATTTATTATTTCCAGGTAAAACCGTGAGGTCTGGAAATCATTTTATTGTAATTTTACATTATTTTTTATACTATAAATCCATTTTATTTCTCTGTCAAAGATGGATAATTTAAGTTATTGTTATAGTTTGGCCAGGGCTTTAAACATGTTACGGGATAACAATATTGTTATGCAAATTGCGCAGGTTTGCCCAAATCTGCATTCAGAAATTTGTACATGCAGTACGCCAACAAATTAAAGTTTTCCTCAACCAAGGAATACCACGTAAAATAGATTACAAAATATTTAAAACCAAACAGCTAAATCTTGGGAAAACCTTCCATATCGGCTTTTAACCCTAAAAGTGCCACGGGCCACTCTCAGTGGCCCAGGCGTAAACACCTGGAAGTGCCAGGGCCACTCTGAGTGGCCCTAAGAAATAACAACAATTATGATTGGGTAGAATTTGGAAATAATCTCTTATAGCCAATCAAAATGGTCCTACTATACCACGGATAACCGATGCCTAAGTCGGAGAGGTTTCGGCAATGTTATTCGGAAAACACGAGGAGTACGAAAGTACAAAAGTGCCTCACGATATTTTAGAGCGTAAACAAAATGGCGTCAAATGTCAACTCGGATCTTGAGGATAATTCCCGCGAAAATTCTGACGCAGAAAGCAGCGATATTTATTCCGAAGAAGAGGAATCAAGTGCAGAGCAAAGTGAAGAAGATTTAAGCGAAAGCGGAGAAGATGTGAGCGATTCTGAACAGCCAGAAAACAGAAGTCTTTGGGTTCGTGTTTATCCACCGGAGGATTCGTGTCCTGGAGATGATGTTACTTTCTCTGTTCGAAACCCAGGAGTTCGTAACATGCCGCCTTCCACTTCAACACCTCTGGTATATTTTCTGTTATTTCTCACAGAAGAAATCCTGGCCAAGATTGTGAGAGAAACTAAACGCTACGCTGAAACCTTTTTCGTCACGAACAGGGACAACTTGTCTCCTCAAAGCCGTGCGAGACAATGGGCAAGAGCCGCTTTCGATGTCACGAAACTGAAGAAATATCTTGGACTGACTTTATTGATGGGACTTCTAAAGAAGAAGGATGTTAAAATGTACTGGTCCACGAAATTCTCTTGCCTTTCAACGCCGTATTTTCCATCAGTAATGTCAAGAAACCTTTACCAGCTTATTTCAAAGTTCTTGCACTGTAATGACAATACAAGAGAAGAAGCGCGTCGTGATTCTCCGCGGTACGACCCATTGCACAAGTTTAGGTTGCTTTTGGATTCGCTTAATAGTTCTTGTAAACGCTATTACGTTCCAGAGCGCCTACTTTCAATCGATGAAAGCCTAATTGGGTTAAAAAATCGCACTGAACTGATCCAGTACATTCCCAACAAGCATCACCACAAGTGGGGTGTCAAGTTGTATGCTGTTACAGAATCACAGACCGGGTACCCACTGCATACCACTGTTTATTGTGGAAAAAGGCGTGCACCTGCAGCTTCTGAATTAGGTCACTCTTATGATGTGGTTTTTGATCTACTTACTCAAGCAGGGTTATTGAACAAGGGTTACCACTTATTTGTGGACAATTTCTACACCAGCCCAACCCTGGCAGACCACCTGTTCTCCAATGACACCCTTCTCACAGGAACTCTTCGCTCCAACAGGAAGGGTGTTCCAGCAGTCATCAAGGCAGCAAAGCCGAAGGAGAAAGAATGTATTTATTTTAGAAAAGGATCAATGCTTTGCCTATCCTGGAGGGAGAAGAAATCACAGAAAAACCCCTGCCTTCTCCTTAGCACAGGCATCCCAGCTGGCATGGTGCAGCACAGGAAACGGGATAGAACAGTCAAGGAACTACCTCATCCTGTGTCTACATACAACAAGCACATGGGTGGGGTAGATCTCCTTGACCAAATGGTTGACCATGTTGCTGCAGAAAGATCATATCATAAATTTTGGAAGAAGTGTTTCTTTGCAGTCATTGATCGGATGACATTCTGCGCATATCTCCTTTATGAGAAGAACACAGCAGCCGAGCGGAAGCTTTCACGGTTTGATTTTATGTGTACTCTTGTGGAGGAACTGTGTGGTAAGAGTTTAAATGAAGAAGGAGAAACCCATCCAGTTCAGCCACAAGAGCACAGGATTGAAAGAATTCCAGATGGCAAGGCAAGGGATTGCGCAGTATGTTCTGACAGGAGTGTTCCAGGTGGCCGCAAAAGAGCAAAGACCCAGTGTGTTGGTTGCCAGGTGGGAGTCCATTTGGACTGTTTTGAGTCCTTGGACCACATGACCAAGAAGAGGAAGCTATAAACACTATTTAATGTGAAATCAGCCAAGAATGGAGACTGCAGTGTATATAACTTTCACTTTATTTCTTTTTCTTCTACTTCGTCTCCTTAGAAAAAGGAGCTCTAATGAACCAAAACACTGTGAAAAGAACTTTTATACTTGTTATTATAAGAGTGTTATGCTTGTAGAAGAAAATGATGTTTGTTTTTGGTTCCTTTGTTGCATTATTTCTTCAAAAAAGGTGAAATTCTGCTACCCTTTTGGAACTTTGTAATATGATCTATCTGGGTGTGGTCGTGCATTTTTCCAATTTTTGCTGACAGTGTACTTCTAAGACAAGTTTTTTTGCTTATTTCTTAATTGCTGATAGTTAAGGTATCCAACCATTGTAAATTCTTTATTATAGGTGGTTGTTTTGTTGTAAAATGCTTAGTAAAGGGAGGTGTTCAAAAAAAATGATTAATGAAAATTTTAGAAATCTGATACCAGAGTTGCCAAGGAAACCAGGTATGCACACTGTGACTACTGAAATATGAAAGCACATTTTATGAGGAATAAATTGGTAGTTGTTTTATTGAAATCTGACCTTTGCTTCTATAGTTAGAGCCATTTTTGTCAACCCAGTCATTTCGCCCATTTTGGCTGTGGCACTGGGGATGTCACCCACTCAGAATAGTGGCACTTTTAGGGTTAAAGACGCTCTTATCCAGACCAAGCATGCACACGTGAGGGCAAACCCGACTGAAGACCTCTTGAGATTTTAAATTACATTCCTTACCTTGTTCAGTCGTGCATTTCTAATAATGTCCGTTCCTCTGATCGTAGGAATCTTGTTAACGTGTCTCACCCCTGACATGGCTATGCCTGACGTTTGAATGACCGATAAGCCTCCGAAGTGATTTCCAGCTCTGGATACCGTTTCTTTACTAATGTGAAAAAAATCGGTCACGCAGAAACAGATTGCATGACAGAGGAGACAAACGGTCACATAATACTGTTAATAACAAACTACTTTACAATTGTTTACAATTAATTTTTTGTACAGTAAAAAAGGAGATCACAAAAAGACCCGAAAAGCTGAAGAATCATAAGACCTAAAAGTTAAAAGCAAAAGTCCTTGACAGAAAAAATACTGCAACCTTTTGAATGACATTTTCCGAAGAAAAGTTCGCCGCACAAAGCGAAAATAAATACAACTTTGCATGTCCGAAGACCACGGAATTAACGGCTTTTTTTCAGCTGACATCAGCCTAGTTTTCTGAAATGCAAAGCGCGCGGATATTTAGGAAAATCGAAAAAAAAAAAAAACGCAACGGAAGACGTTTACCTTATGGGGTTTTTCTTTCCTTATTTTTTCGACCGAGGCGGGGTGGAGAGCATTTTTTTTTTACTAGGAAAAGCATATTTAGAGGAATTTTGTCTGATACAGCCGGCCCCACCTAAAAAGGTAAAACGCCCCAGCTTCAAACGGGAACCTTGATGCCAGCACTATCGTTAGAAATTCTAGACTTGTCTTCCCTGAGATTTTGTACAACATGATTTTTGCAGCATTTAAAGGCAACGTCCACTCCAGATTACAACAAATTGGCGCTATATTGTTGGAAATAATTACTAGATTCCGAATTTTGTTTTAAAACGTGGATATAACTTTTAAGTATACAAAAAAACTCGATATAATCATTGCTTATTGTTTTTAAATTTTGAATTTCATGACGTGTAGTGGTTGCCCTATTGTTTACTTTAACTCAAAGGATTTAAATACTTGGGTTTCCTGGTCACGTCCGCGTTGATTTAAGCTTATTGAAATACTATACCAGACGGCTCAAATGGAAAAAACAAAAAGAACGTTCAGTCTCAGCACCAAAATTAGACGTTCTTATGCCAAAAAAGAGAGTTTCAAAAGAACTCAAAATCCGTTTTGCATGTGCAAATAATTCGGAAAAACTGTCCCCACCCTGAAATCTTAGGGGAGAATTCATTTCCATTTTTATACTTTCATCCTGGCGTGAAAAGCGATGAGATTAGCGCATTAGTCATCTACGTAACATACCTTGTGTTTTTCTCGTCTTCCTGCACTTTACCCATGCTCGTTCAGTAAATTAAGCTTAAGGACAGTAAAACCAATGTTGCCTGCAGCCAGACTGGTTTGTTGTGCAAAATGTTCTTTATTACCTGTCGTGTTTATAAAAATTCCCGTCTTGCAACTCAGACGCTTTTTTATTGTTTATCAACAACTTCCCAACCAACCAGTAAAAACGCAAGTTTGAACATCATTTAGCTTCGTTTTGCGTGCCCGGTATTGCCTGTTAGCCTTGTCGTCTTGCCTACAATGCAGCTCCTATAGTAGTCGCTCCTGGACGGTTCCTCTCCCAGGCTCTTACGATCAATTCGTTTCGGTGACGTAGCCGAGGCGAACAGCTTTTCCCGCTCTTTCGCCCGGACCACGTGACCCGAACAGATTGACCGAGATAACAGAGAGAGGCCCAGGAACCAGGCAAAGCCTTGTCTAGGAAATGTGCAAATCATGCGCGTGGTTATCACACAGCTCCTGAAAACCTATTAAAATTAAAATGGGTTACTCGAGGATAGAGAGTGTATGCCTTTTCAGCGCCGTATTCATCCAAAGCAGCATTGAAGACTGGTTATGAATAAAATACTCTGGAGCTCAAAACAATCAACAACCCCAAGATGGTTGATGAACTGAAATGTAACAAAAATTGAAAGGGCTGATAGAATAAGTGACCTAAATGACTTTTAGAGCCTTTTTTGGACACGGTTTTTCTTGAAAAAGAAACGGGATCTGGCCACACACAAAAATTACGGGACAATGTTCGTCTATTGAATCAAATGCCACATGCAAACATTCATGGAGGTGATTTGGACCAAGAAAAATTGTCACGTATACATGAGCGTCTCAATGGAGTAGTGTACACTGCGGTACTTTGACGAAAACAAAACAAATAAATAAATGAATAAAGCTTAATGATAAATGTGTCGAATGAAACATTTGAAATAATATCCACGCTGCATGGGTAACAGTTCTTCAATTCACCTTAATGACGTGGCTTATCGTTTTGTGACCGCCTAAACATCAAACCGTATCCACGCTTTGACTTGTCTTCCAGACCTTGTTATCACAGGTTTACCAGTGACCAGTTCCTCTAAGTCAAAATATGCTGAATCAACATCACCATGATCGGAATCGCTTTCGTACTCCTCCACCTGGTTGAAATCAGCCTCGGACGCGAGCGTGAGTTGCGGAACAATGGTATTACTTACGAAACTTATTGCGCACCCTTCGTCAGCAACAGAGCGGTTTTCTAAGGAGGCAGTATTAACTTGGTCGGCTGGAAAATGAACCCTTGTAACAGCGTTAGGATTTGCCTTTGTATACACTGCCGGAGGAAGAGCTCTTTTTGTGATATTAGATTGGTATTTTACAGTTACAGTGAATGCACATTTAATGGCTCATGAAAACGTATCTATGAGAACGCCGTCGAACTACTAAGCATTTGGCCCGGGGGGGGGGGTACTCCCTCTAATGGTCTATACGGGGAGGCTCCGCCCGAAAGGGGTACCTTATTTACGCTTCAGGTATATGAAAGGGTAGGTATTTCACAAGTCGAAGTATATGAAAGGGTTGGGAAATCTGTCATTTAGGTATTTAAAAGGGCTTCATTAAAATATTTCGAACACACATACCTTATGACTGTACTGTTCCAATGGAAGATATAGGAAAGGGCTACCGTTTGCCAATGGAAGGTATACGAAATGGGTACCTTTTCTGTCAAAAATGGTATATAAAAGGATAAGGGGTTGGACCTTGGGGTGGAGCCTCCCCGTATTAACTTTTTTTAGTGCCCCACCCCCACGGGCATTTGGCTTTAATTATGACAGAAATTACAAAATTCCAGAGTCCACTCCGACCACGTGCCAAACCTGTCAAACCTACTAGCCTGCTGCGTCGACATATCAAATGAAAACACACATGCAGCCTATTTTATCGTTAATTTAATGAAACTACTTACCGTTTAGCTCGCTCTCCCCATCTGAAGCAAGCAAGACGGGCAATTCCAGCTCCAGCTGCTGCTGAGTCGATATGTCGAGATTTTCCGTTTTGCCACCAAATTTTGCGAGGCGGTTAGTTTTCAGGTCAAACGACCCTAACCGAACTTCTTGGCTTTGTCGTTTAGTCCAAGAAAATCTGTATTATTTGTATCGTATTTATTTATTCCTCCAATCCCTAAGTAATACATTATTAAATAGATATAGATTGAAAAGAAAACGAAAAAAATAATACAAATTAAGCACTTAAATTAATTTACATGATATATTGGAAGGAGAGGAGAGGGGTACATCTAGATAAACTAATGTTGTTCCCCTTAAAGTTACATATGACATTTTTTCTAAATGTCAGAAACGATCTGTGTTGTTCCTCGATTTTTATCCTCGCCTTGTATCTTTAAATGGGTTTTTCTTCACCAGTGCGATAAAAACTAACAAGAGGCTACAAGTAGCTTAAACTCGGGCTTGCAAAAAACAGTATTGTATCCCTTATTTAGCGCTAAACAAAAGAATAGAGAGAAGTCTGTCTTTCTTACATCGGACGCATTGCGCTTAGCTTGTGTTGGAGTCTATTTCTTTAGACCCCTATCAACATATATCCCTCTAAAATTACAAAATTGCTTTACACCTCAACCATAGAGAACAATAATGATAACACTTATAAAAAATATTTCTAAAAGAAGAAAAAGGGAAACGAAAAAAGAAATGCCCGCGATAAGTGCCACTAGTAGAAGTCGAACCCGGGCTATATGCGTCAGATGCAGGAACAATAACCGCTAGACCACAGATGTTCATCATAATGTAATTGTATTAAAATAGTGTATTTATTCCCCAAAATATAAGCACACTTTTTTTCGCTTCGATGGATAAGGAAACGCTTATCGAACGATGTAGGATTTTTTCGCATAAACGTTAATAGGGTCTCGGTGAAATGTGAGGAGAAAAATAATCAACAGAGTGAAACTGTTTACAAATACGTCAATCCAGGGTCATTTGAAACATGAGAAAGAAACGTTTCTGCGGTCAGTTTCAAGTCACGCAAATAAAATTAATCTCTTATCATTCAAAACCTAACGTCCAGAAATTGAGATATTGTGGAAAAATAGTAAATAAACTACCTGTCAACGTCTCAGAGGTATATATCCCGTACTTGAGTTATTCAACAAAATGTACCTCTCAGTGGAGCGGACACGGGGAAACACGGCAGTCTAATTCAAAACATCTGGAAATAAAATTGGTCATGTAATTGAACTTGCAAACATTCGTATAGACACTTCTCTTAACATATTAGTTGTTCAGACTTCAAAGACACGAGGTGAATCGACGTTTTCCGACGTGACAACAGGCATCATTCTTGATGTTGTGAGTTGTTAATTTTAGTTAGCGCTTGCGTAGAAACGCCGGAAGTGAGCTTTGTGGATGAAACTCGACGACAAGGAAGAATAAGAAGAAGAACGGAAGGTATTTTTAACCTCGGGCGCTCTACGAAGCCCGAGTAATAACAGCTTTGACCGCGGCCATCGAATCGACATCGCAAAGTTGTCAAATCGGAGACGGTCTAAAAATAGTAAGGGCTGTCAAAACGTCTGTCAACTTGAGCTACGGACACCGCTCGCCGTTCCACAGAAAATTTCAACACTTCCTGTTTGCTGAATAGTGAGAGTATCGGCTTTACTCGCTATAAAGACTCGTAAAATCAGAAAATTTAAGACACATAAGGTCTTCATACGAGACCTTAGACTTTTATTTTTATGGCCAGAATTTTTTACCGGTTAATATTTTTTACGGGTACCGGTTAATTTTTTTCAATTTTTACGACTAACGGCTAGATTTTTGGACGTTTTACGGCTAACGGCTAACCCCATTGAGACCCTCTTAACAAACGTCTTTAACTCCCTAACTTTGGAAATTATATGGAGCACTGTTCGAGTCTGATTTGTTACATGATACAACAATTCCGAAATTATTTTGGGAGTGATCAGGGCCTATCACAGCACCACTCAGACCATAGGGACAGATCACAGCGACAGAATTATATGGTGTAAAGAAGAAATCAACACTGTTCTTGTTAAGTTCAAGGATATATTCCAACATTTTGGGCTAAATTGGACTGTAGGTTCACGCGAACCATCTAAACGAGAAAAATCTTCGTTTTAGCTAAAGCCGACACTTACTACCTAAAAATCAAATATATAGGGTGTATAACAAGTCGTGCAAATAACGGACACGGAGAAACATACCGACGTCTGCGAATGCATTAAGGCGCTGTTACATTGTGCAATGTTTCGAGCAACTTGCGTCCCAACGCCATTGCGAGACAAGTTGCACGAAACATTGTACCAAGTGTAAAATACCCTGCAACGGCCGAAATCAAATCAAAAATACATCTCAAGTTCATTCCCACAATTTAAGGGGTTCGTCTCACAATTTGTTCATTCCCAGGCCCCTTTCTGAAGTAGGGAAACGTAGTATTCACTATCGTGGTGCACAACTTTGGAACAGCCTTCCTCCACATTGTAGTTTTAATTTATTATTTTACATAGTGATTCTTTTACTGTAGGATTTAATTGTAAATACACGGCTCGATGGAAGAGCATATTTTATTTGTACATATGAATTTATACCGTGTTTAAATAAAGCTTATGATATGACGATGATAAATCGTTCCGACACAAGTTGCACGAACCATTGCAGAAAGTAGAATCGAGTTCTACAGTGTACTTTCTGCAACGGTTCGTGCACCTTGTCTCGCAACGATTTCGGCCCAGCAGGGTATGTTACACTTGGTACAATGTTTCGTCCAACTTGTCTCGCAATGGCGTTAATACAATACAATACAAATTTATTTTCAACTCCCCATGGGGGCTTTTCAGAGACAAGTATTAATAGTACAGGTAATCAAAAAAAGAAAAAAAAGTGTCACAAATTGATTATCAATAAACTATTAAGAAACTATTTACATATAAATTTATGGCATTAAAAACTATTGACATATAAATTTATGACATTAAAAATTGATTTAAAAGGAAGGCCTTCATTTTACGTTTTAAAATATTAAGAGATTCGCTTAATTTAAAGTGGGGTCTTAACGCATTCCACAATGTTACAGTTCTGTAATAAAAAGACCTCTGTTTCAAAAAGCGGTATATTAAGCTGGGAAGATGATCTGGTCGTCCGACCACTGATATTCCCTCTAGAGATAAAATTTGAAATAAGGTAGTTTGGTACCTGACCTTTCATAGATTTAAAGGCCAAGATGGCGTCTCTTAGATACAGGTGGGACTTAACTGGTATCCATCTCAGGTCTTTCAGGGCTGGAGATACGTGATCAAACTTCCTTGTCCCAGAAACTATACGAGCAGCGAAATTCTGTACTCCTTGTAGTTTGCGTATATTACTGGCAGATGTATTCGACCAGACGGACGAGCAGTAATATAACTTACTAAACACAAGGGAATTAATTATTGTAACAAGTATGTCTTTTCTAAATATATGTTTAACTCGGCTAATTTGCCCTAGGGCAGACATACAAGATGATGCTGTTTTAATTATGTGGTCGTTGAATGAGAGTTTACTATCAAACACTACACCCAGGTCCTTAACAGAGTCGACGGGTAAAAGATCTTTACCCAAGAGGGTAAGGCGAAAATCCTGAAGTTTCGATATCATTTGCCGACTTCCATATACAATCAGTTTAGTCTTGTCCGGGTTCAGGAGTAGCCTATTATTTAAACACCAATTACGTAGTTTTATAAGATCATCGTTCATCGCGGCCATAGTCGATTTACAGTCCTGCACTTGGAATGACATAAGCAATTTAGCGTCATCAACGTAGCAGTCCGTAGAACAGTGTTGTGGGATTGATGGCAAGTCATTGGTGTAAGCCGTGAAGAGTTGGGACACAAGTTGCACCAAACATTGCACAGTGTAACAGCGCCTTAAGGACTGCGCAATGAAATGTTCCTTACACCCCGGGCCTTACACTTGTTTATTCCGAATACAAGGCGGTGTAAAAGATCTCTATTTTCTTGGTGCAGGTTGACAAACACTCATCTCTATTAAGGACCTACTACGTCGTATCCCGATCACTACCCGCAGTGTCAAAATTGGCTAAGTACTCAGCATATTTTTAAAAGATTGGCCATTCTCAGTCCCAGTAGCTCAATGAAACTTTGTTCTTTCCGTACTGGTGATTTAGTCCTCAGGGTTCTTCACCGCTCTGTTGTGTTCTTTAACTGAAGATTAAGGCAAAACGAACAGATTAAAATCAACCTCACGGAAAGTCATACCATCCAGCCTTCTTTCAGAAAAAAGAAGAGTTTTGTTAAGCTTCAAAAACCTTCTTAAGTGCTTGATCTGTTGAATTTGTAATTAAATTCTAACTTGCAATATTAGTACAGAGGAACACATTGAGAACATTTTTTTTAGCAAAATTCTTAGAACGATGTTTTTGTTTTTGCATACTTGGATTGTTCCATAGCTTTTGAATATTAAACTAACATGTCAGATACCGCCGAATTTTATACGCCGATCTCGGCAATCGCCGAAAATTGAAATCGCTGCACAGGGCACACTAGGCTATTTTCGCCGATCGCCGGCGATTGGCGTATAAAATCGCCTAGTGTGTCACCCCTTTACGATCGGTATGTTTGATCAAGAAGTGATAAGGTAAGGAGAAATCAGATCCTCATCACCGTCAGAGCTAGAAAGAGTTAAGGTTACTAACCAGCGCTTATTACATCCCTGAATGCCAGGTAAGAATTCACACTATAAATCACATCTATTGGTACCCTCATAGTTGGAGCGCAAATGAGGTACTTTATCAGTTTCCCTTCATTAAACTGTCAATTGGATCTTAAAACTTTTCCTTCCTGTCTTTAGGGATAGTGTCTTTATTATTGCACCATAATAATCTGCATTTATCAGTGCTTGTAGTCTGTGCTGTATTTGCCAGCCAAAATGATTTGTATAAGCCTGTGTAGTGAAGGTAATAATAATAATAATAATAATAATAATAATAATAATAAAGATAATAAGAATAATAATTTAATAATAATAAAATACTTGTATAGCGCTATTTACATAAGAATGATCAGTAGCGTTTTACAATAATTCACTTACTTAAAAATCTTATCCATATGATATGAATGTACAATGTAAACACAATTGAAAAATAAAAAATGTTCTAACCTACCCGAAAAAGGTGGATCTTAAGTTTTCATTTGAAATTACTTAATGAATGAATATCACGCAACTCAGCGGGCAAATTATTCCACAAACATGGCGCAGCAGCATAAAAAGACCTTGCACCAAGCGAAGAAAGCATTTTCTCCTTAGGCGGCTCGAGTAAAAGACTCCTATTTGATCTAAGATTGTAAGAGGACTTGAAGGAAACGCAAATGATACTGTAAACAAAAATTCAAGACACTTTTGCCACAGGCAGCCCACAATGTGACCCTGAAGCATCTTGAAGAGTCACTACTGAATGAATGTTTCATTTCACTGCAGTGCTTGTGTTGGGTTCACAAAGTTTGTAAACCCTTACCACAAGTTACAAAGCATTCAATAAGTGTAATTTCTTACTATCCTGGGTCCAGTTGTTCAAAGCACGATTAAGCTAACCCTGGATTAGAGTAAACTGTGAGTCCAGTTTAATTATTGTTCAATAATAAGATTTCCATGAGATTTTCACTCTTAAGTTTTGACTGGAATTTACTGATTTACTTTAAGTATAAAATTTGATTTTCAAAACCTTCTCCATGAGCGAGATGAAAACTTCGGCTAACTCCTAATCCTGGGTTAGCGTTAATCGGCTTTCAAACAACCGGGCCCTGGTTTCCAAGCCATTTCCTAAATGTAATTCTTTTTGCCGGAAATTATATATGCAGTTGTTATTCTTTAAACTTGTATTTGGTTTTGAAATTCTGGAATGATGGGATAAATAAAATTCAAATTGATTTGAAAATTTCTAAACCAAAAATCAACCGCTATTTAAGAACCAATGTAGCTAATTTTTCATGGTAACCGTTACTTTTTAAAGTTTATCCGCAATACAATTACCCTGTGAGCAGTTGGTTTCTCCTATGCTTCCCGAGGGAGAAACCACTGCGAGCAACCGTTCGTTTCTTTGAGTGAGCCGCCATCCAGCGCCAAGGACGAATAAATTAAACTTGAACCGGTAAAACGAGTTAGTAAACTTGTTTTGGCGGTTGCGCATGAGTTCGGCCACACAACTGCTGCGTTTGAGCAAGCCTGCTGTGTAGTTTATTGTATTGTTGTTTCCAGAACTGTGCCCGGTTTAACGAGTTCAACAATTCCGCATGCGAGAGGGCGTAATAGCTTTCATTAGGCTTAAGATTAAGACTAGACAATACTTTGACGTAGTTCTAGACTGTTTTTGCTGGGGGTTTTGGCGATAGATTTGCAATTGTATTAACACGTTTTGGAAAGCCCACAGAGTTGTACAAATACTCATGCTCTCAGCTGTGCATGTTGTCCATCCATCACGTGGGGTGTGAAGTACTTCGTGCATGCCCGATGGGAAATGAAATATGGCGGCGCGAGGCTTCCTTCGAGCAAGGCGTTTATCTGAGGCCGTATGTACTCGACCGACTTAAGTTAATTCAATTTACATAGGAAAATTCAGGTTTCCGAAGATTGATAATGCATATTAAAGTTCCAAAGCGATAATTCCCACCTCCACTGAGATCGATCGTGTCGGGAACCGGGAGCATAAGAAGCCGGAAAGTAATTGTACTAAAACTGCAAAGGTGGGATAGCACTTCAATTTTACTTACAGGTAATACATCTCAACATTCTATTATTTCTATGCCTCACCACTTCCTGTTGTTTGTAGCGAATCATATCTGCACTTGTCAGAATTGCATACAGTTGACATGTGTTCTGCCAGCAATTTAGTCAATTCCACGCTTTCGCTTGGTGTTATTTAACATAAACATGCTTAGTCAAGTTGTGGAGAAATTCTTTTAAGTAAGCCCAAACGCTCGGCCAAACAGTAAAAACAACAACTGTGGACTACTAAAATCCACCGTACTGAAATCAACTCAGCGCGGTCCTGTCCTCAGCGCGTGGACTGCAAAAGAAGCTACGGTAGGTGCCCGCGCGTGTACGCGTGATGGTTAGCGGCAGTCAGCAAAGCACAGGAGCAAATATCGATCTTTTGAAATGTGCGAAAACACGCGTGGAAATTGCTCAACTCACGAAGGTTTTTGCAAGAAAGCGAGCCCGGTGACCCCCGCTTTTTATTGTTTCAACATTTTTGTCTTGTAAAGAGGAAACGTCACACAAAATTCAAGAAAATTCTATCAGAGAAATTTTACCCTACTCATAAATTGCCTTTTCTCGCGTTTATCCGCGTTTATTAAAAATCCGCTTGATAGAAAAATTTGTAAGAATATTTTGTAGTTTCCTTTTCAAATGGCAAAAGTAATCACGTGAAAAAAATTGGAGGTCACCGAGTTAGTTTTCAAATTATAAGTGCCAGAAGCTTAAATACAGCTCTGAATAACCCTCAAGTACCGTTGCCATGGTAACAGCTGATGACGTAATAATAGTTATTTTTGGTTAACGACTAAATGCATAATTTAATCTTGCGAAAGTTTCCTTACGGCGTAGGTTTGCCTTTGTGTTCTTTTCTCTCAAAGTTTGCGTCGTAAAAAAGCTGAAAACTGGTACCAGACACCTTAAGAATCGCAACCACCTTTTATGAGCCCGCGAGAATGAGCACTCCCCACAAAGACCCCCACAAACCCTTAATCCTTAACCTTTAACCCTTAACCCGCTGATCACCGAATCTGGTCTCGGTCATTGTTATCTAAGGTCTTCCGTCCGCTGCTTTTGACCTCATTTTTGGTAATTCTAGAGGGTTGGAAGTCAAGTCGATGCCATTATTCCATATAAGGGGTTACGGGAGCATGTGTGAACTTGGCTGGTGGCGGCACGGTTTCTGAAGGAGCGAAGCTCCTTTCCTGAACGTTTAGAATCCCCGATTAACGAAAGGGCTCTCATGAGATATATAGCTTTTTAAGGACTTCTGTAAATGACTAACAAAGGCAACAAGCACAAGAGAGGTCAGCGAGGCTCCGTAGAAGATCAACAAGGGACACCGAAGCGCTTGAACATGGCGGATGATGCGGGTGTGGAGCTGCCGGCTGATGCTGGGGCCGTTAAAGCTGCTACAAACGATGACATCGAGCAACCAAGCAACCGGGAGCTTAAAGAAATGCTAGTTGAACTTCAAATTCCGATTGCAGAAATCCAAAGAGCTAATAACCAGTTCACTACGGAGGTTACAGGTTTGAGGAACACTACTGAGGCGCAAAAGCGTGAAATGGCTGCCATGAAATCTTCGCTAGCAAAGCTGCTGAACCAAAATCAAACCTTGGAGGACGAGTTATATGCTGTACGCAAGAAGGCTGAAGAACAGGAGCAAGAAATAGCAGAGCTTTATGATCTACAGGACAATCTGGAACAGTATACGAGGAAGAACTCGCTAGAAATCCACGGTATTAATCCACGGGTAGCAAAGTCCACGTAGTCACCGTTCGTGATGGCCGTCGAGGTCGCTTTTGTCAGGTGGCTGGTGAAGGAAGGCTGTCGGAAGTTCGGGTGGAGCGACGCGAGTTGGGCTGGATCGGAAACGTCGACGGAAGAAGAGAGTGAAGCGAGCCCAGAAGAAACCACGGTGTGTGGAAGGTCACCCGACGTGTCGGGCCGCCATCTTGCGGCGGTTGAGAGGGACTGGCCGCGAGGCTCCCAGGAAGGCCGTGTAGAGGACTGGGCCGAGTGAGTTGGGCGATGCTGCCGCCATCTTGGATTGTAAGGGGGTTCATTTTCTCGTCCACTATGGAGGCGATCAAGGCCGCCAGTTCTGCGTGTGGAACACCAGCAGCGACACTGTGGTGGACATGGCGCTGTAATCTGTTCTTTCTGCTGGTGCGTTGGCGCCATCCACTACAGCATTGCGACGGAGTGTGTTCCTCCTTACCCTGGGCATGTTGAGCTGGGATTTGGGAGTCGATCAAAGCATAACGAGGTGTGTGGGAGCGGTCCGAGATGAAAAATCGCAAAAAATAGCAGTTGAATGAACCGAAGCCCTCAAGAACTGGCTGGGAAAGGACGATGTACGGCATAAAGAGGAGCACATGTGCAAGATGAACGCGTGATAAGACGAATGGAACCTTTGTTGTCTAGAAAAACTATCATGCTAAGTTACAGTAGACTTTGCAAAAGGAGAAGGATACATTGTAATCGAACAACTATTTACTGTTCATTGTTCTTTCTTGTACTTTGGACTAGTATCTACAGTTACTTAGTACAAAAGCTTATTCAAATGTTGACCATTGTGTTACCAGAGAACAGACATGATTATTGCTAGTATGACAATCTGTGTGCATTAGCGCATAATCTCAGGTTCATTAACATCAGATTATGCTACTATAAACTTGAACTTTATTTGATGGAAGCCTTTTCCACCTTCATTCTTTTCCTCGCACGATTGTGTGCAAAAATGTTAATTTAAAACTTTCATCATTGAATGCTCGGGGGATTAGTTCTTTTTGAGAAACGTAAAGCAATATTTGATTGGCTTTTTCATCTAAAGCTGCTATAATGTTTCTTGTAAGAAACTTATAGTTCTTTGGAAGTTGAGCAATGGAGGGAGGACATATTCGTTTTTCATGGAAGTTGTCATAGTAGGGTAACAGTGGTTTTTGTGAAGGAACATCTAGATTTGAAGTTGATTTCAACAGAAGTAGATCAGTTTGGCCGCTACATTTTATTAGAAGCAGAAATTCAAGACTCACCATTTTTTCTTCGGAACATTTATGCTCCAAACAAACCTACTAAGCAGTGCGATTTTTTCAACAAGCTATCATAGCTTCTAAAAAATCTGCGCACGGATTCAGCAAATTCCCTTATTGTCAACGGGGCGGGGGGGTGGTTCAATGCTGATCTGGATGGGCGCAGTTGGATCAGTAAAAGGAAAGACTTGGCCAAATTTGTGGGAGATATAAATGTTGAAAACGATTTAGTAGACATCTTGCATTATTGTAACCCTACAGAAATACGTTTCACAGTGTCGTCAGAAAACACCCCTAATTCAGAGACGCCTGGATTACTGGCTTATCAGCAACGACTTGCAGGAAGGTGTAGAGTCTGTACATTTAATACCATCAATATGATCTTATCACCCCGCAATAGTACTTTCAGTTAAAGAACTTGATGAATGTGAGAGGAGACGAGGTTTTTGGAAATTTAATTCAGCCCTTGTAAATTACCAAGAATATTGCGACCTTTTTCATGCGGAATATAGCAGATGTCTAGAAGAATTTAAAGGAGAGAAAAGCTTCACCAAATGAAAAATACAATTAAATATTGTACGCAGAAATGTGATACTGATCCCTCTTAACAAAATTTGGAGGCGCTGGAATGTTTTCAAGCAGAGTACGACCAATTGTATAACTATTTTTCGCAAGATGCAATTATCCGCTCTCGCGCAACTTGGTATGAGCTGGGTGAAAAAAAGTAACAGTAAAATGAAAGCATTGTCCGGAAGATTTTCATTGGCGATGGAAAGCTAACAAATAATCGTAATAACATTATGACTAGGCTCGATTTCCGCCGCTCACTCGGGTCCGGGCTTTCCTCCCCGGAAAGCCCGGACCCGAGTGAGCGGCGGAAATCGAGCCTAGATTATGACTGAATTTGAACTCTTCTTAGCTTATCTATACGACGGCAGCAGGCGTCCTTCAGATTCTCCAATCTCTATCTTTCTAGATGATTCAGTTTAAGGTGGCTCAAAATTGTTTCGTTATCCAACTCTTTGATGGAACAATACTCCCACAGTTTTTTGTTTGTTTTCTTGATAATGGTATCAATACGTTTTTCAAATATTTCTCCACAAGTTGTGATCATTTTTTTGACATATAAGGTTACTATAGCAACAGTACAGCCTCTTAGAAACACCCTTAATTTTGGCTTATGTGTCTGTTACTAAAAAACGAGTCCGATGACCCCCGTTTTTATTATTGAATTGCAATCAGGATATAAAGACTCGTCTTTCTGCAAAGTTTTTAAAAAAATGTATACATGGGGTTCAGAGCCACTTTAAATTATCGAAACATTAAGGTGGCTCTGAACCCTATGTACAGATTTTGTTAAAAACTTTGCAGAAAGATGAATCTTAATATGCTGATTGCATTTCAAAAACAAAAATGGGGGTCAACCGACTCGTTTTTTGAGTTACAGACACATAAAGCTTAAATTAAGGGTGTTTCTAAGAGGCTGTACTGTTGCTATGGTAACCTTATATGTCAAAAAAATTGATTACAACTCGTTGAGAAATAATTGTTAAAACCTTTGCTGTCTCAAAACGTTCATCAGTATCATCAGTATTATAGCTTTATTTGGAATGTAAAAGATAAAGTCAAGCGCTCTGCCCTCATTTCGACATTGAAAAGGATGGACTATTATCTATTTTAAGTACAAAACTCATTATTTGGTTAAAGAAATTACTGGAGAACTACCATAGTTGTAGAATTCAGTCTCAATAACCTTTATGCGTTCCTCCTTTATTACCAAACAGAGGGATTAACAGAAAAACAACCACCGAAATGAACGGCGAAGTGAACGATTCGCTGAAAGAAATACAGGCGAAACGTGTAAACCTAGGCGCTAGACACGGATGACAGTTTCAAGCAACAAAAAATACTTGCAAGTTATTGTACATATTCCTCTACAAGCAAACACTACACTCTCTTCAACTGCTTCAATAACATGGCGATCTAACATGGCGGGAAATCCACATGGCGTGACAAGAGCCGACTAGAAAAACTGTTCAGCGGACTAACCACCTTCATGTAAATGTCACGAATTGAACCTTACACGCTCCCCCCCCCCCCCCCCCAAAGACGATCAGGGAGTCTTTTTACGGAGATAAACTAGTACTCATGCTAAGTGTTCTTAAACCTTAACTCTAACTGACAGTTCCAGGTCTGATGGTTTCTTTAAACAAAAACTCTTGTGACTGAATCAAGGATGTCTCTGACAGAACTTTCTATGCTAACAACGATCTCGACGGACACTTTCCTCTTGAGACGCAACTCATAAGGATTTCTTCCTTTCTTCAAAGCAACTAAGCAACTGCTCTTCCAACATACACAGCTTTCGTATGTCGCGGCGGTAGACTCCATCTGCTGTTCGAACGACAACTTGACGTACCATACCTTCACTGTCAGGAAATACTTGCTCGACCAATGCTTTTGGCCACTGCCCACGGGGAGCATTCTTGTCTGCCATCAGGACCAAATCTCCTACTTTGAAGTTAGGTCCAGGATGCAACCATTTCTGGCGTTCCTGCAGTGTGGGCAAATATTCTTTCATCCACCTCTGCCAGAACCTGTTCGACAGTACTTGAACGTGCTTCCATCTGGCCTTGAATCGATCAGATTCTTCGTATTCGTGTGGAGGTAAGGACGAATTCTGACGGAGGAGAAGAATGTGGTTCGGTGTCAGTGCCTCTAAATCTTGTGAGTCGCTCGAGACGGGTGTAATGGGTCTGTCGTTCAAAATCTTCTCTACCTCGACTAAGAATGTTCTAAGTTGTTCATCATTAATAAGACGCTCTCCCACTAACGAGTGTAAGATTCTTCTGATGGAACGGATGAGGCGTTACCATACGCCCCCTTGGTGGCTCGCTGCCGGCGGGTTGAACTTCCAGTCAATACCTCTTTGAGTCAATGAAGCCTGGATCTTCTCTTGATCCCACACCTTCAAGGCCTTAACGACGTCTAACTCAGCTTCTCTAAAATTAGTGCCGTTATCGCTGTAGATAACGGTAGGGGGGCCTCGTCTCCCAACAAAGCGCAAAACTGCATTGATGAAACTGTCTGTGGAGAGGTCTTCCGCGACTTCTATGTGCACCGCCCGATACCTCAAGCAAGTAAAGATGCATCCGTACCGCTTGTTCAGGGTGGGGTTTCTCTTCGACCTTGTGTCAGGTCCCATCGTCATGTAGAGCAGTCCGAAATAATCCAATCCTACTGCTGCAAAGGGGTAGATGATTCTGTGACCGTCGGATGACACACGAACTACTGGCAAAGGTGCAGTTATCTGCTCTCCCAATTTAGCATTCTGTCGTTTACACACGTGACACTTACTGAGGATGCGCTTCACTGCGGAAACTCCTTTAATAACCCAAAACTGTTCTCGCATCTCAGCCAGAACTTGGTAACTTCCTGCATGTCCATCCAAATGATGATAATGGCGAATTATCAACTCTGACACAGGATGGTTCCCTGGCATTATCATTGGATGTTTGGCATCATACAGCAAATTCGAGTGCTTTAGTCGTCCTCCCACACGCAAAATTCCATCGTCGTCAAACGGTTTAAGTCGAGCGAGTCTTCCTTTCAACAATGACTTATCACTGGAGAATGACTGCCTCTTTACAGCCTGGTATCTCCTCTCTGGGGCACCGTCCGATTCATATTGGGACTGAGGACGAGTCCGTGCCTGTAAGGCTTTGATTAGCCAAGCGACTACTCTTCTTAGACGATTCCAAGTTGAATACCTCAGAAACATAGTGTTCCAGAAATCAGTCTGCACTGTGGCTGCTCCAACTGTCGTTTTCTCTTTCTTCACTCCTTCATCACTTTCTAGAAGATCCTTGAATACTTCTGCTGGCTGTGGAGGCCACTCCTCAACATTCTGCCATAAGAATTCGGGCCCATGTCGCCATTTCTCCAGCTTCCCAGTCTCCGAAGGCATGATTCCTCAAGAAGCATAATCCGCTGGGTTAGTTTCCGACTGAACATAACGCCACTGCTTCGGTTCTGATTTTTGCCGAATTGCAGCAACTCGATTTGCCACAAAGGTTACAAATCTCCGAGCCTCATTGGCGATGTACCTTAAAACTATCATGGAATCAGTCCAGTACGTGACACTGTCAATCTTCAATCTTCCTTTTAACTCTTTCATCACGACTTTGTTTATCTTGGTTGCTAAGGTAGCTGCAGTCAATTCTAGCTTTGGCACAGTCACTGCACTCTTCAGGGGTTTAACACGTGATTTCCCCATGACAAAACTACAATGTACTGTCCCTTATCGTTCACAAGGCGCAAGTAGGAGGCTGTCCCGTAACCATGCTCTTGGGAAGCATCAGCGAAATGATGCAGCTCTATTCGTTGTACTCTGCCGAAATCTCTTGGCTTATAACAGCGTGGTATGCTAAAACCTTGTAAACTCGCCAGGCCTTCCTTCCATTTTCTCCAACGACTACACAACTCATCTGGGAGTTTCTCGCTCCAGTCAAGCTTGAGGCTACACAGCTCTTGGTTAATTTCTCTACCAGGTAGGATTAGTGGGCTAGCGAATCCGAGTGGGTCATACACGGTTGCGATAGATGATAAGACACCTTTCCGATTATCAGGCTGCTCTTTGCCACCGATAAAAAAGTCAATCGTATCGCGTTCTACATTCCAGTGGATCCCCAGCGCTCTATCCATGGGCAAACTTTCTGACTTCAAATCTAAATGCTTGATGTGAGGCGCTCTCTCCTCAACAGGAAACGCCGACAACACACTTCAGGAGTTCGAGATCCATTTAGTGAGTTCGAACCCTCCTCTAGCGAGCAATTCTTGCAGCTGCTTACCAACAACTATAGCTTGTTCTGAGTCAGAAAACGACTTCAACAAGTCGTCTACATAGAAATCTCTGAATACAGCATCGATGACTTCTTGAGAGAAATCTTGTTTGTTATCCTGCGCTGTTCTTCGAAGAGCATAACCCGCTACGCTTGGAGAAGACTTGGCTCCAAAGATGTGTACTAGCATCTGGTGGGTTTTGGGGTCCTTTGAAATGTCACCATTTGGCCACCACAAATAACACAGGGCACCACGATCTTCTGGCGCGACATAAACCTGGTGAAGCATTCTCTTTATATCCGCCGTGACTGCGACATCTTCCACTCTAAATCTGAGGATGACTCCTATCAGGGTGCTGGTATTTTCTGGACCTCTCAGTAACTGTTCATTCAATGATGTTCCACCACTCTTAGAAGCACAATCAAAAACCCCTCTCGGTTCTTCTGGTTTCCTGGGATGCCACACAGCGTGGTGTGGAAGGTACCAGATAGGTCTAAGGTTAGCAAGTTCATCATCAGGTACCTGTCGTGAAGCTCCTTCAGCATGGTATTTTTCTATGACAGCGCTGTACTTGCTATGGAAAACTTGATCTTTCTGCATCTTCCCTTTCAGCCACTTTAATCTACTTTCTGCTGTCGGGAGGCTGTCTGGTAGGTTTGGGTGGTCTCGACGAAATGGAAGTCTAAGCTGATAGTGTCCATCCAACAGGATTGCTGAACGGTCCATGATTTCTTGGGCTTTACGGTCCTCAATTGACAGACCCTCTTCAACATCAGCCTTAGAATCGCTAATTTCTTCTTCGTACATGCGTTCCAGCTGGGCGTTCAGTCTTTCTTGCTCTGTACGGGTGAAGTTTACATGGACACTACTTTCAGAAACTCCTCCAATGGGGCCATGGACGGTCCATCCAAGGGGTGTTTTTACTGCTATGGGTTCACCATGCTTTCCTTCTCTCTTGTCTAACTGCTTATCGATGATGTGTGGATGGTCACTGCCAATCAGGATTGTTACTCTCCCGTCTCCAGTATCAGGCAGACTGACATCCTGAAGGTGGGACCACTTCTTCAAATCTTGTTCGGTAGCTACGTGCCGTCGGGTAACAGGAAGGTTGGGTGTCGTCAAAACATTAGAAAGTTGAAACTTTGCATCTCCTTCAAGCGATTCTATGTTCAACTGAACTTCGTAACCTGATCGTTCTTCCTCGAGATTGGCAGTCGTCATTGTAAAGCTGGTGGGTCTCATGTCCTTTAAGCCTAACTCTTGGACTAGACTTTCTAGACAGAACGTTGCATCGGAACCACCATCCAAGAACGAGCAAGTGGTAACCTCTTTGGTACCTCCTTCACAGCTAATCTTAACGGGAACAACTTTGAAGCACACTCTTGGTCGACTAGCTTTAACAGAACAAACTGCGACAGGAATGCTGGGACTTGTCTTTCTGGACTCGTCGACCGCTGAGGAAGTGCTTTGATTTACTGCATCCACCATTGTCCGTGCTCGGTTACTGTGATGCTCAGTGACAGGCTGTCGTGCTTTACTGGTACTTGCACCACTCTCAAGTGTGTTATGACTTGTACTCTCCACACTGTTTTCGTCAACATTCTCTCCTGATGGATGTATCAGATAGTGGTGATCCTTCCCACATCCCGATATTCTACAGGTGAAACCTCCGTTACATTGTTTCACGCTATGGCCTTCCCCAAGACACACTCTACAAAGCTTGTGTTGTCTTACGGTCTTAAGGCGGTCACCCAGTGGCACACTTCTGAAGGCTCGGCACCTCCAAATTCCATGAAGTCCGGAGCATTGAGCGCACTTTGAAACAGCTCTGGGTTGAGGGTCTAAGCTCCGTTGACTCTGAACGCTTCCAGTGGCTAACGTTGTCACCCTGGACCGAGAATCTGACTTTACTTTGCTGGACTCCCTTCTGTCCCTTTCAGTAGAGGGAAACAGCTTCAGCTCATGTCCATACCTGTTGTTGATACGTTCAGCTGCCCTGCGAACAAATTCGACAAAATCTGCATATTCGGCTCGGCCTTTGCGGACAATAAGGTCTCCTGCTTTGTCGACCCACTTCTTCTTCAAACTTTCCTCAGGCAGCTTCCTCATCAGCATGACCAACACATCCTCATTGTCCAGGCGGTTCGTGTAGTTACAGCCCATACTTGCCAGGACCCTTCTGGCGTCTTCCAATCTCCTCACAAACTCCATAAGGGAAGACGCGTCAGCCTTTCGCACTTGAATTTCTCTTAATCTCTTCATGTGGGCTTCTATTATCATATGGGCCTGCCCAAAGTTCTCTTGGAGGGTTCTGCATGCCTCTGTGTACCTTTGACCAACTGGCAAGTTTACGCAACTTCTGATTGCTTCTTTAGCTTTTCCGGTACACTGTGCAATTAAGCATGTAAGCCTTTAGGATTCATCAGACACTTGACTTTCAATGTTGTCTCTAAAGTTTGTCTTAAACTCGGTATACTCTAGAGGATCTCCACTGAATTTCATCAACTCTACCTTCGGTAAAGACGGACCTTGCTTAATTGCCTGTGCTATGGTTGTCCAAGCATCGAACTGTTGTGACTGTAAGCTGCTCTGTGCTTCTAGTGATGGTGATGGGTAGTTCATCATCAGAGGCGTGGCCTGTTGTGACGCCATTACTGGATAAAACTCTGCCGCAGCAGCATTAAAACCAACATTTCGTGAACTCTGAAGCTGCTCAGAAGCTCTTGGCATTGACTGACTTTTTAGTGGTCATAAACCGGCAAAGGTGTTCAAACGATTTGAGGTGGTGCTATAAATGCAGGTTGTTGTCGGAAGGGAAAGGTCAACCGTAGAACTGAGGATTGCTTTACGCTCTGTACCATGAGACATTATCACTGCACCAACTTCCTTTGAACTTGTTATAATACCAGCCTTTGAAACCACATGAGGTGTTGAGGAAAGGGTGACTATTGGTTCTGTTTCTGGTTTTGATGACACTGCGAGCTGGGACTGAGCAAAGCTGGGTTCTGTTAATGACGTTATCCCCTTCTCGCTAATAACTGGCTGTGGCTTTGAGGTGGGCGTGGTACCATTAACACTGGTAGGTGACAAAGACTCATTGCAAACTGGATTTTTTGAATAATGTTCCTTTAAATATTCATTCATCCCGTCTTCTACGTTTTGTTCCGATAATAGATCAATTTCAGCTTGTTTCACTTTGGTTCTGGCATCTAACAACTCCAATTTTCTACTCAATTCAGCCTTGCCCTTCTCGACCTCTTCTAATTCACGTTGCAGCTCCTGCCTTTCTTGGAGAGCATGCATTTGTAATTTTGCCTCCTCTACTACTCTCATCCTTTCTTGAACACTGTTCCTACTGGAAGCATTACTCTTTCCACTCTTTCCAGATCTCAAACTAAAACAAGATTCAGATGGGGGACTTGCCCTCTGTCGCTTGACCCTCCTTTTACGCACCAGAATATCTAACTGTAATTTCAAGTCTCTTTGGTTCTCATAATTGTCAATCAGTAAATCTCTTTTCTCCACGTCATCTTCAAAGAGGAGATAATTATCATGACTGTCAACAAAATTATGAAATGCTTCCTCATACCTTGCGAGGGCATCTTCTAATTCAGCTTCCTGTACTCTGGAACCCTCAATCAAATCTTGCACAATGTTCCGTCGCTTTCGCAGCTCTCCCAGATGACCGCTTCTCTGGTGTTTTGTTTGCAATGCTTTCTCTACTCGCACTTCTTCTTCATTCACTGTTTTGTTAGGCGCTTTTAACCTGATAGGCCTTCCAGTATCGCTAATTTCTCGCGAATTCTCGTCACAGAAACCAATGTCAACGTTTTCGATCGCTAATGATGGCCGTCCTTGCATAATTCCACCATTCTCATCGCTTTGAAACGTGTTGACCTGAGGCGATTTCTCCACTGACGACAAATCCGTACTTTCTTTCACGTGCTCCGACTTCACTTGATCGGGTTTCTTTGAAGAACACCTCTTGTGTTTCTTCTGTCTTTTACCGGTCATCTTGGGTGCTTCTGAACAGAACTTGACTTGAAATAACTTCGAATGATGTAGAATTCAGTCTCAATAACCTTTATGCGTTCCTCCTTTATTACCAAACAGAGGGATTAACAGAAAAACAATCACCGAAATGAACGGCGAAGTGAACGGCGAAGGGAACGATTCGCTGAAAGAAATACAGGCGAAACGTGTAAACCTAGGCGCTAGACACGGATAACAGTTTCAAGCAACAAAAAATACTTACAAGTTATTATACATATTCCTCTACAAGCAAACACTACACTCTCTTCAACTGCTTCAATAACATGGCGATCTAACATGGCGGGAAATCCACATGGCGTGACAAGAGCCGACTAGAAAAACTGTTCAGCGGACTAACCGCCTTCATGTAAATATCACGAATTGAACCTTACAATAGTACTTGGAAGCAAATTTTTAAGAGTTTTACTTCACCAGTAGGAGGGACTTTTGTTCTTCATTCTAATTTTGATATTTGTAAATTAAAAATACAGTTGTCGAAATAATATAGAGAATGCACGTCTTGAGGCATGGTCAGCCCTGAACGGTAGGGCACCGACAACGGGCCATGACATTATGATTGGAGGCATTTGAATTATAAATTCTTATGTATAACGTCTCTGAATTTAACGGAAATTATGTTCGGTAAGTTTGACATAGACGAAGACTTTTTTGTTCAATCATATATTACTTAGTATGGAAATCTTATTTGTAGATTAAGAAATGTAGCTGTAGCCTTCCTTCGTTCAGAGGTTTCATAGCCAGGATAAGGCGTGTTTTCACTATTGAGCTCCATATTGCGAGGGAGAGAGGTAAACTAACTTTGCATTTAGAAAAATGGAAAAAAGCTTCTAAGTATTTTGACTGTTCACTACATTATGATGGGCTATTCTTATCGCAAATTTATGTAAGAGGTGTTAGAGTAAAATTAATAGTGTTATTGTTAAGTAGTAGTATCTGTTTGTGGTGTTATTTTTAGTTTTGGCCTTATAGAGTGTTTTCATTCACGTGACTACCGGTCATATTGGTTTACTGCAACTAAAGAAAGTATTTGCATAAAATTAAAAATAGAGTTCAATTCCCAGAGGTTTATTTTGAGACACCAACATGGCCGCCGTGACGTCATATGAAAACACTGTATTAGTAATATTATTATCAAGTAGAATCATTTCTTATTGTAAAAAAAGTTATCTTAGTATTGTAAGTAGAGTTAGGGTTGTGAGTATCGTTGCTGTCAGTGTACGTAATACGCAACTACTGCTTCAAACTGTTACTGAAGCAATGTTAGTGTTGTATGTATAGTGTTAGTATCGTAAACAATGTTGCCGGTAATTTTTCAGTAATCCTAGTGTTTGATGTAGGGAAAAATAATTAAAGAAATCTGAAATAGAAGCTAAGCAAGCAGATTATTAACAAACTAAAGTTCCACACTGGTGGAAAAAAATACTAACTTGCATTCTCCTATTGATTTTTCGTAGATGTAGACGAGTGTTCGACCAACTCACACAGTTGCAATGGAAATTCCGTGTGCAATAATATCCAAGGATCCTACACTTGCACTTGCTATGTTGGATATTTGGGCGATGGGAGGACATGTACCGGTAAGCTAATTCAGTTCAACTGAATTAGCTTACCGGTACATGCTACTACAGCTAATAAAGTACTACAGCTACAGCTACAGCTACAGCTACAGCTACATGTATGTACATGTATGTACGTGCGTACGTACATACATACTTACATACATATATTTTATTTACCCTTGGATTTTAGAGTAGCTTATACAGCTAATATCTCCCAGCACTTACCAACCCAACCACCAGATGAGAGATAGACCACCACATATAAACCATTTGAAATCCAGGAGGTAAACAAGCCCCTTCAGGTCACAGCAATTGTAAAATTTTGAGGACATTCTTTCAGCTGTTTTTTATATATCATCCATCTCATTCAATTGAAAATGGATGGGGAGGGGGTCTTAAAGCATTGTACTAAGACCTGAAACCCTTATGATCTATTGCAATGTAGCAACAAAAGACACAGGAAACTCGCCTGTCATAAAAAAAGAATGAAATAAAAATAAATAATACCTTTGCCGACTAAGAGCTAAAGACAAAAGAACCATAAGGCGGGTGTGCTTCCGCAGATAGGTATATTTCTACTTCTTTTGTGGACGAAAAGTTGACACGGGATCCCGGTAAAATGATATAAGACTGCATTAGTAATTTAACTCGTCACCTACTACCAGCAGTACTTATGCCTACTTTATTTCTCAATTTCGCGAAGGTGATGCCTAAACTATAATGCTGCGCAAATTTGGAAAGTTATGCAGTCCAAAACCAACATTTGATTTCATTTGATTTATTTAGAGTTGATTTGATTTAGTCTCCCCAATTAGTAGAGCATCTGTGCTCGGCTAAATACATCTGAGACTTAAATAAAGTGATTATTATTATTATTAATGCGTGCTCACTCTCCAGAAAAACAATGATAAAAGTAGCGAAACGAGCACAAAATGCAATAATTAAGATAAATGCAAGACTAAAGCTCTGCAAGAGCTAAACAAGCAGACTATCGAGAAGGTAAAACGTATGGCAAATTTCACAATCGTCACCTGTGTACTAATTTGTACTTTTGTTGAAATCTTTTAGACATAGACGAATGTTCTACCAACCTACACAACTGCAATATAAATGCGGCGTGCAATAATGTGCAAGGGTCGTACACATGTACATGCAAGGCTGGATATTCGGGTGATGGGAGAACCTGTTCTGGTGGGTTAATTCAGTTGTTAATTTTGCTTAATTCTGAAAGGTCCACCGATGGACAACAACTTATTGAGGAACTCTTTATTTCAAGCGTGTCCGGCCACCATTCAATCTTGATTTGTCCCCGCCAAGTTTTGAATAGACTGACCCATGAGCATATAGTTCAGCAGAAAGATCGAGGACGGACAACTTCTGACGTTAAGAAATGTTTAAAAAAATAAAAATTTAATAACACGTTTCTGTCTGAGACCTTCATCAGTTACAGTGCAAGATGAAAGGTTGAAAGTTCGAGTGTTGTTAGTTATGTAATACGGTGAACAGTGACAAAAGAATTTGTTAATTAATAAAAAAAATAGCATCTACATGTTGATTGCTCTTTGAAATAATTTGTTTTCAAACATTTGCGGCACAAATTCTTCAAATTCAAATCCCGTGATATTATAAAGCTACGAATATAGATTACAACGGAAACTGAAAGCGGATAACTCCAAGCAAAACAAGCAACCCTCAAAGCCCTTGAAACAGCGCTGCGCTGCCATTCAACAAATTTCTCTGAGGGGGTCTTAAACAATTAAACTGTAATGAATTCCCCGAACCGGGCCCATGAGTACACAAGAGCAGAGCTAAGAGAATCCGAGATCGGGGCCTTTGGACATTCAAATCCAAGGAACTGCTCGATTGCAAGGTGGAACACCTATTGAGAATAAATACAGTACTTGTAAGTTGTAATTAATTCTATTTTCTGAGTGAAAGTCCTGTCTTTTATTCAAACCAAAAGGTGCCAAGGAAAATAACTAAGCACTCCAGTAGGCTTTCTTGGTGATTATTTATGCTTTCAGAGCTACTGGAAAATTGTACTTGGTCAATATATTGAAAAGAAAAGTCGCTTAAAGTGTGTGGGGTCTTATTGAAAGCCACGATGTTTCTATCCTCATCATTTTTCTTAGACATAGATGAGTGTTCGACCAACTCATACAGTTGCGATAGCAATGCCAGGTGCAATAACAACCAAGGATCCTACACTTGCGTATGTCTGCCTGGATATTATGGCGATGGGAAAACGTGTGACTATGGTAAGCTATTTCAGTTGTGATTTTCCTTTATCTGACCTTAACTCTTTATGTAATAACACCGTGGACTCTTTAAATTATACACACTCAAAATAGGCCTTTTGCAGGATGTCAGACACGTGGTACAAAAACGCCACGCTGGGATGCAAACAGCCCACTGGGACTATACAAACAAAGAGCTTACATCATTTAAATTGATAATTTTCTTTGTTTGTCTTTTCCCAGTGCGTTTCTTGCGTCCCAGAACGGCGTTTTTGTACCACATGACTGACATCCCGCAAAGAGCCCATTGGATTAGGTTTAGGAGCTTAAACTGAAGTCTTCATAGAACATAAAGGCGGTCACTGTTGTGGTTTCTTTATGTCTTATCGTATGATGACTAGGCAAAGAATTGATGTTAGCGAAAAATAAAACGATGTAATTAAAGAAAGAGGTCTAATTCTCTAGAGGGTTTGATTCCGTCATTAATGTTGTCTTAAATTCTTAATGTAGAAACGCTAATTCGTGGCTCTACCTCGTTGTAAAAACCTGTGAAACTCACGAATGACGTAAAATAAAGAAAACAAAACATTCAAAAACAATGGCGTACAGCACAACAATACCTCGTGAGACCAAAAAAATTTCGCCAGGTTTTGACACCGAGGTAAACACTAATTCGTTGCCTTGTTAATACGCCTAATCTGCCTTGATGTATAAGCTGCCCATTTGTTCAACTTTAATTACACGACTATAACTCTGTAATGGAGGCGAAATATTGGAAAACTTTTCTTCTCTGTAATAAAGCAAAACTTGGTTTTAAACAACGATAACCATATTCGGTCTCGTTTTAGTCATTTTTTAATTGTCATAAATAACCTTAAGGTATCAGGATACCTGGATTTTGGCCGGAAATTGAAACTACCACATTGGGAAGACTAGAATGAAAAGTTTGCAAAACAAAAATGGGGAAAAAAACCTGTATCACTTTCAGTTCGCAATGCTGTTATGGCTAATTTTGTGTTGGCAAGTTTCTGTCGGCGCTAATTAATATTGTTATGCATCGGTGTCACTATCTCAATTTTGATTGGCTAAAAACACTCAGCTAATTACTGCTTGCACTGTTTTCGTTACATCATACCTACAGACAATAGGTTTTATACATGTAGAAGTGACTTTCACACACGCTAGCAACGCATTTGTTTTGCTGAAGCGTTTCTGGAATTGTATAGACCGGTTCACACTCTTGAGTGCCTGATCGGTATTAAAATGACGCGCAATTCAAGAGTTGGTACGGAAATTCAAAGCCATATAAGTCTTGCTGAATTGAAACATTTAACACTCACTCTTGGGAAAACCTAATGTATTTTCTCAAGGTAAATTCGGAGACCGTAGCCGCTATCTGAAGTTCCATTCTTAAACAAACTTTTCCTCATATATTATTTGTAATTTTTGTACCGCCGAATTAAAGCGAACATAAGAGAGAAAGTAAGTTTTGTAAAATATATTCAAGGACATCTGTGCACTCCACATTTATTGTCATAAGCAAGGTGTTTCAATGCGAATTCCCAAAGATATCAATTTAGGAAGAATTGTTTAACTTTGATTTTCCATACAAACTTCAGAATTTCGCGCCATTTTGCCCTGATTACCCATCAATCACTCAAGAGCGTGAACCACTCTATTGCACAAGGTTTCACCAAAACGTGCCTGCGTTCAGGCAAAAGTTTTATTTCAGTTTTAAAACATGTTTTATTGTGGTTTTTGAAAATTTTTGCCGGAAACGTTAGAGTTTGGACTGCGCTGCAAAGTTTAGGTTGTAAGGTTACAAATAAAGTTGTTTATATGCTGGCGTACCGGAGATGTAGCATCAAATTGCGCCCCTGGACCAATTTAGACTTAAATTTCCAACAATTTTCTCAACTAAAAATGAAATTCATTCCAAAAAATATCCAGGAAAATAACCCAAATATCTCACTGTCTCCAGTGATGGTGACCAAATCGTTGCGTTCATCTGCCCATTCACACCAGACACAGACTGCCCACGATGTGTTTATTCGTGTATTTTGCGGTATTCGAGATGCCTTCCTCTTTTCAAGTTCTTCATCGTCAACGATAATCTTTCTCCGGTCTGCTGAAGTTTTCGGTGGATCCGTCGGTCCTTTCTCGGAGTTTTCCTAGGATACTATTCCCTTGAAATCTTCGTTGCAACAGTTTGGTGCATCAGACTCATGATCTTCTACTATTAATGGAGAAAATAACAAATAAATAAACCACAAACAATGTTATTTCATCGAGAATAGAACCCATGCTACACTGAAATAAGTTGAATTAGGTTGTGAAAAACAGTTTTGAGTCAGGAAAAAGCTCTTCGTAGCTGTTCATGAACTCCACGATAGCAAAGCATGAACAGACTACCTAACGCTGGTTATAGCCTTGAGTGTCGATAGAATGGTTAACATCTAGAACCAAAATAAATTATCAAAAGAACTAAACAAAGAAAGGGAAGAAAATACAAAGCTAAGTCCCCTGAGAACGCCATAAAACGTTTCAAAAGTCATTGTTTTGAAAACCCTGTGAAAATCTCATAATTATTTCACCTCTATTGTCTTTGTTCGATCCGAGGAAGGTGTGAGCCTAGTAATTAGCTGGTGCTTGTTCTCTTGAAGAAAATATCTTAATAGACCATTTCCGAATTACCTTTGGCCTCTTTTTCAAAGCGAGGCTTGGTGCACAGCCATTCATATGAAAATGAGTTTAATTTGCATGTCAATGAAAACTTATTTTCATATGAAAAGATGAGCACCAGGACTCGCTTTGAAAAAGAGGCCAAAGGCAATTCGGAAATGGCCTATTATTTAATCACGATAGTTTGTCAAACAGTGGCCAAAAAGTCAAACAGCGGCCGAAAATTCAGTTTAATTTTTACATGTGTTTTACTTTTTAGAAAGATCTATCAGGAAGAATATCAGGAATAATATCATGAAATAATAGACCTAATTAAATAAGCCTACGGCTCTCAGGATGTATATGGATTAATACCTCCCTTCTCAGTGGACAAATTCTTTACGTATAAAGATACAACGAAAGTTTGAAAACAAACCTGTAAACTCCTGCTCGTTGTAATAGCGGAGCTCCGGGCGCGCGAGCGGAGCTTCATTGGTAAGAAAATATGGTAACCCATCTGTGCGGAAAAATTGGATATGACGTCACAATACGTCCACCTCTCCATCTATGCCAAAGTGAAATGTCACATTATAATCCTGTGTTGCAACCCGCATTTTTTGGCAGGAATTTGCATGCTTTCTGGGAAAATATCCCAGTAGACTTAAAAAACCTAAACGTCTTCAATTTCTCAAAAAAAGTGAAACTTTATCTACTGTCAGTATTACAACACTCTGAAAGTCTGTCTTAGTGTCATCCTTTCCTTTTCTTGGAAACTACTTTCTTTATTGCTCTGTTCTCCTTCATTTGTTTTTATTACCTTAATCGAACTGGAGGCGGGACCCAAAACTCCCCAGTTACTTAGCCTCCAGGCTCTATATTTGTACTTATTTAATTTTTATATGTTGATTTCTGTGTATGTGTTAAATTTGTAAAGTACAAGAGCGAAATAAAGTGTTGTTGTTGTTGTTGTGGCCAACTGTGCTTGACACAATAAAGCGACAGTGCATGTTAGCAAAAAAAACTGAAATTTTGAAGCCGACGAAACACAATAGCATATTGTTGTATTAGGAACTGGAACCCATGAATTACTTTTCTTATGGTCATCGCGGCTAGCGGTATCGCTCGTAGGCGCGTACGCATGACGACAACGACCACGAAGACGACGTCGAAGAACACCAACATGGCGGTCATACTCCAGCCAATAGGTTAGTTAGTCTCTTCCAGGCGTTGAAGCTCCATGGAAACTTCTTCCAGTAGCGTAAGAGGTACACGCCGCAGCTTCTGGGAAACTGGTTTCACTGTGGTGTCAACATTAGGACGGTGATTATATCCGATAACTTAACCGAATTCGCGAAACGCTTCAGGAAACCTTGAAGCAAGTTCGACGGTTTGTACTGGCACTCCGTTATGGGTGACTTGAAACCCGAGTCTGTTGAAGAGATCAATTCCCATAAGACTGGTTCCGCGTGAGGTAACATAGAACGGAAAACTCTCCACGCGTTGTGCCTGGTACTGTACTGACAACCTGACAACCCCGAGAACCGCAAGGTTCACAGGTAGTTTCATCGATGACGCTCCAATCAACATTGAGCCTGATCAGAACCTGAATCAACCTCAGACAAATCATGATTTCCTCATTGTTGTAACAGACTAGGCGCTGAGTGGGACTATCCAGCTTCTGTGAGGAAAATGTTCCTTGAACGTCGACTCACTGATGATAGACACCTTAGCACCCACATCAATCAGGAGATCTAACTCCAAATCCTGTACGTTGACTTGGCAAGACTTGTACCCCGTTTCGTTCGTCTCACTTCTCAGGCTAAACACCGTTACGGACTCTTTCGTGTCGTTCTTGGGATCTTGCTTCACTGCAGCCGGTCTTGAGCGACACCATTTCGCAAAATGATTTACTTTGCCAAAAGATCGACACTGCACACCACGGGCGGGACAGGATTTGTCGAGTGTGTTGTGCGAACCAGAACCACAATTTGTATACCTTTTTTACGAAGAGCGGCCATTACGCTCTGAAGGCGGCTTAGCTGCTGGAGGAGGGTATTTCGATTCACCCCGAGCACAGAAACTTTTCCGCGAGACGTGTGTACTTGGGAAGTTCCACTAACAAGTGACGGTTGCAATGTGCGAGCTTCTAACTTGGCCGTTTCCACTTGAAGGGCGAGCTGAATTGCACGATCGACCGTTAGGGAGTCCGGTTCCAAAAGCAGACGTTCACGGATCTGGTTCACGCTTGTCTTCTCAATAAGTTGATCCCGTATCATTTCTTCACACAGGCCACCAAAACTGTAGAACGTTCCGAGCCTGGGGGGAGGGTACTCCTTATAATAGCCTATACGGGGAGGCTCCGCCCGAAAGGGGTACCATTTTCACGCTTCAGGTATTTGAAAGGGTAGGGATTTCACGACTCGAAGTATATGAATGGGTAGGGAAATCTGTCATTTAGGTATTTAAAAGAGCCTTTCATTAACATTTTTCGAACACATACCTTTTGACTGTACTGTTCCAGTGGAAGGTATAAAAAAGGGGTACCATTTCTCAATGGAAGGTATACGAAAGGGGTACCTTTTCTGTCAAAAATGGTATATTAAAAGGGTAAGGGGTCGGACCTCGGGGCGGAGCCTCTCCGTATAAATTTTTTTAGTGCCTCTCCCCACCCCCTGGGTTGCGAGTTCCCTTAACGTCGCGACGAACTGTATTACCGATTCGCCAGCCTATTGACTTCTTTTGCGAAACCTATACCGAGACATAGTTACATTATGTGTCAAATGGAACGGTTTTTTCCACTTCATTGGACCGCTCTCTTCCCATTGGTATAACGCAGATTCCGCCATCTTGCCTTCGACATCTGACAGCAAAGGAAACTGGGGGGGTAGACTGCTTGCAGTCGGTTTTTCTCTCGAATTTCTCTCTTCAACTCTCTTGCTCACCGGGAAAAAATGGGTCGAGAAGGATTGGGACAATTCCTTTCATATAAACCGCGTTGTTTTGCGAACGTGTGCGCGAGGATGAGAACTCGACGAATTTTAGAGAAAAGGCGGACTGCTAGCAGTCTACTGGGGGAGCCGAATGTCTCACCGAAATGAAATGCCAAATGGAACAGAAAATGTCGGGTAATTCTGATACTTGGGGAAAATGGACAGCCTCGACAGGTTGACCAAAATTTTCCAGATAAATTTTCCGGGAAATAACCGTTCCATTTGCTTCTGAACCGAAAATTCCGGAATTTTTGACCAAATGGATCGCGCACTTACGGTAGAGCAAATCGATCAGCGTATTAACGAAAGTAAAATTCCTTAATAGAAGGCCCCAAAGAAGTTATGATTCTCTCCAGTTACCGAAAAGGACAATTCTCACCCTATTTAGTGATCCGATGAAAGAGCTTTTCTTGTCAAGTTACGAAGTGTAACATACACAGGCTATAAAACTAGCATGAGCTGTTTTCCCCGACATTTCCAGGCTTTCTACACTAGGTTTAAAAAAGGTTGTCAACCACAATACCTTAGATTAACCCACGTAGTCTCACAACTAGCAAATGAGCACACTAACGATCGAAAAGTGGAGGTACCTCGCATTACGGATTCTTTGTGGCGAAAAGCCATCGGCGGCCATGTTTGTTTTCAAATAAGTGCTTAGTCTCGCTTGGCCGAATTTCTTTACTGGGGCGATCATGTACCCTCGGTTCTAGGCCTCGCTGCTGCTCTCCCCCACTCCCCCGGATTTGAATATCCTTTCAACATCAATCTATCGAAAGAAAAATCACTATACCAAATGGGATTCTTTCACTCCTCGAAAATACAAGATAAACCTTATCCGCACATTGTCTCATGGTTGCTTCATAATTTGTTCATCACCTTGCTTGTTACAGTCGACTTGGAAGACGCATCGTACTTATTTTTCAAATGAAGAATGATCCTCGCAGTTGTGGACGCAATTTATGCAATTGCGAAAAGAAGCCGTGAAAAAAAAAATTCAGGACTTCAACGGGGTTTGAACCCGTGACCTCGCGATTACCGGTGCGAAGCTCTAACCAACTGAGCTATGAAGCCACTGACGTTGGGAGCAGGTCAATTGTGGGTTCATATGTTCCCGTGAAAGAAATGAGTGTGAATGATATATGAAATGAATCATATATGAACTGCGGAAATGAAATCAAATGAAGAATGATCCTCGCAGTTGTGGACGCAATTTATGCAATTGCGAAAAGAAGCCTGAAAAAAATTCAGGACTTCAACGGGGTTTGAACCCGTGACCTCGCGATTACCGGTGCGATGCTCTAACCAACTGAGCTATGAAGCCACTGACGTTGGGAGCAGGTCAATTGTGGGTTCATATGTTCCCGTGAAAGAAATGAGTGTGAATGATATATGAAATGAATCATATATGAACTGCGGAAATGCAATCAAATGAAGAATGATCCTCGCAGTTGTGGACGCAATTTATGCAATTGCGAAAAGAAGCCATGAAAAAAAAAATTCAGGACTTCAACGGGGTTTGAACCCGTGACCTCGCGATTACCGGTGCGATGCTCTAACCAACTGAGCTATGAAGCCACTGACGTTGGGAGCAGGTCAATTGTGGGTTCATATGTTCCCGTGAAATAAATGAGTGTGAATGATATATGAAATGAATCATATATGAACTGCGGAAATGAAATCAAATGAAGAATGATCCTCGCAGTTGTGAACGCAATTTATGCAATTGCGAAAAGAAGCCTGAAAAAAATTCAAGACTTCAATTTCAAATTTTGAAGTCCTGAATTTTTTTTCAGGCTTCTTTTCGCAATTGCGTAAATTGCGTTCACAACTGCGAGGATCATTCTTCATTTGATTTCATTTCCGCAGTTCATATATGATTCATTTCATATATCATTCACACTTAGTACTTATTTTTCTTCGGCAATGTTTTGTTTTTCATCCGCTTTGAATTCCTTTACGCTTTCATCTGTAATATTATGCACGAAAAAATTACTCAATTCTGATTGGCTTAAAATGCAGTGCAGTTTTGCTGTAACACATTGCAAAAACGTGTAACACGAGTGCAAAGTTGTAACACAGTGCAATAACAAATGTATTTTGATTGCCTTAGAAACAATACACATTTGAATTAGCCAATCAAATCGTAGCTGCTTCTACAGCAACAAGTTCGCGGTAAGTTAGAGCCGCGTTGAAAATTGTGAAAATGTAAAACAATGGCCGGCGTTTTCAGCAGGTTTCCTTTCGTAGAGAAGCTGAAAACAGCTCTAAAAACGAGCACAGTGCGAAAAGCACTGCTTTTCTGCTGTCTGTTTGGAGAAAGTGATGTCTACAGAAGGGAATTACCGACGAAATCGAAAGTTATGAGCCCGTTGAACTTATATAACACTTTGCTCAAGCCATTTTACGCCGTGAAGACAACAACAAACAAGACGAAGATTATGAACCAGAAATACTGAAGATGATGATTATACAGCACTTGATAGACACTTGTAAAACAAAGCGGCCTTATAGCCATAGACTACAACTTTTCAGCCGGTTTTTGCGGCTTAAAAAACTTTAAAAACATTGATAAAACTGTTGTTTTGAACTGCGTGTGATGAATAAATTATTTTTGCACGTGATTCACCTACGTTGCTTATGCAACACAATTTTTTCGAGTATATTATTAATATGTAATCACATGATTTTTCTCGTGCAATTTGGAATAAATAAGCACTTGCAAAGTTCTTCAAAAAATTTTTCAAAAAATTTACTCGTGCTTATTTATTCCAAATTGCACTCGAAATCATGTGATTACCTATACGAAGTGGTTTGGACTCAAGAATGTTTGTTTGTTTCTTTTCCAAACGTTTGGTATTGAATAGTTCGTCTGGATCGTAAAACTCTTCCTTTCCCCTACTGCTGCTCAATTTTTTGGGCACAAAATTGGCCCGAGGAAAGCCATGCGAAGTTGCTAGATGCCAGTAAAACAATAATCGCGGAGTCTTCTGAAGGTTTTTGCGACAGTTTTGTAGATGTCTGTTTAGTATAGGCTGTCATTTCGCAATTGTTGTCGTGAAGAAATGCTGCTTGATGTCTGTCAATACGTCATTTACTCTTGCACCATGAGGGGATTCTTACCCAGACGTACCAAGCTGGAAATGGTTCCATCTTTAGTAAAGCGAACAAAATGCTGGGCATGATCAATAGAACTTGTACCAATGAATGTGATCAGAAAACATTAATAATTTTATACAAATCACTTGTTCGACCACAGTTGGAGTATGCTTCACAGGTCTGGTCACCTTACACCAAAGAAAAGATTACTGCACTTGAGCGTGTACAAAGACGAAGACTTATCCTGAAAACTGACTTATGTTATCCTGAGAGACTTGTTAAACTAAAACGTTTACCTTTAGAATATAGAAGGGAGATTTTGGATCTTTGTTTTTTCTTCAAATGCCTTAAAGGTTATATAGATTTTAATGTTTTGTCATATGTAAATTTTAAAACAACCAAATATAACATCAGAAATAGTGAAGCTACGCTGGTGAAGGGCCTTTTAAAACCAATGTTTTTAAGTTTTCTTTTTTAATCGTATTGTAGACTTGTGGAATTGTCTACCACTAGACATCAGAACAATTGAACATTTTTCATCATCTAAAAATAGCGTTAGTAATTTTTATCTTAATAAATTTATTGTAAATAAGGACAGATTTTTGTAATTAATGAACCAATTAATTAATTAATTAATGATATATTGTCTGCTCTTGTATACTGTTTGAGCTACATCGAGGCAGTTTATTTTTATAAGGAATCTTCGTGTTCTGTATAAACTGACCTAATTATTCAGATCTTGTATTTTTATGGTTATTTTAACTGTTAATTTATCTTTGGTTTGGGTTGTATGTTAAGATCTGTATAATTAAAGTTGAGTAAAGTTAAAGTTAAAGATAAAATAAAATCTCGGTGAAGGGTGAACATTTTAAGTTCGTTTACCCGCATGAAGTAAGCTATATAAAAGTAGTCGCCAATTCATTTTTGCTGATGTCTTTGTCTTTCCGTTACTTTGGTTAGTGGAATTCAAACCAAGGAGCTGAATATTTCTCGAAACTTAGACAGCTTAAAGTGCCTATGAATTGAAAAATAATTGCGCTTATTTGAAAGGCTTTTCAAAATACAGAAGAATGGCGTTTTCCTTTTTGGAATATCTTTTTTCGTTCTAGAGATATTAACGTTTTTGTATTATGCAAATTAGGAAAGTGATGACGTCATAAATTGTGCAACTAAAATGTTAAAATACTGAATCAAGAATATCTGTAGAAATATCGGAGCGGTGTTCTTCAAACTTGGCACCAGAGATCACAAAAGAAACAAAATGACACCTGTGGTGCCATTGTCATGGTAACTCTCTTGGCCCCAGTCTCTTTCTGTCAAAAACCAAATATCCCCAGTTGCAACCCTTTTAACTGGGACAGAGGGTCCTGCTCGAAACAGACATGGTTCTAATATTGTCTAAACTCTCCTCATTAGATTGCTGGGGGTGGATGATACTTGGTTAAGACAAAAACTGGGAATTTCATTTCTAATTAAGACAGGACCAGCGGCAAAACTGTTCAAAACAAGGCATCCGCTGACCAGTATCACGTGACCATATCACGGGCTCAAGTTTAGAGCTCATCGAAGTCAAAATTCACATTCAGTTGGTTTCTTCATTCAGAGCAAAACAACTTCATCTTCTTCGATCGAAGTTTGTCTTTTAATTTTCGTAAATGGAAATAAAAATCAAGAACTAGTACTTGTTAAAAAATACTCCGGAAATTGAATTTTCAAGTGATAAAAAGGAAGAGCGAAACGGATTTTTATCAGGAAAAGCTTCAAACTTGGATCGATCGTGTGGTTGAAAACAAAATGATTCAACACTTCACGGGCTTTCACTTTAGTACCGCGGCATCTTGCAGCTCACCAAGAAAGGTCACTTTACAGTTCACTGGCATTAATGGGAGGAACGAGTAGCTCAAACTCTGTGGAAGAAGTTCTGTTTTGGACAAACCGCTTGCTATATTTGCGGATGCGTGTTTTTACTAAAGTGGATAAGCTTACGTATGTTCAAGTTGTAGAAACCTCTACAACACAGGACTGTGAGGTGAATTAAATAAATTGAAGCTTAATATTTGGTTTAATCGTTGTTACTTTTGTTCAGAAATGAAACTACATATAAGTAACAATCATCTCTACTCGTTTTGGACGCAAAGACGTGGTTGAATTGTTTTTTGTTTTGTTAAGCTTACGTTGTTTTGCTTGCAAGCGAAAGAGTGTTTTTACAACAACAACAACAACACTTTATTTTACTCTGGCCGTTTTTATGCTAGAGACGTTAAAGTCGTCCAGACGCATTTAACGTCTGAGACGTTTAAGTCGTCTGATATAAAAACGGGAAACATAAAAGTAGAGGACCTAACAGAAAAAACAGATTTTTCTAAAAAAAAAAAAAGACTGGGCTCAATTCTCGGAGGACAATAGGTACGAGTAAACTCGGCGCCAAACGCGTGAATGTACGAACAAAGAAACATGGCGGAATTGTAGCTTCTGAAGTCTAATTCTCGGCGTCGTCAAGAAAGACAAGAAATGGAGATGCAAATGTTTTGGACAAAGAAAAACAGTCGAGGAAGCGGCATTTTCAGGCGATGGACGAGGAAATAGATATGGCCGAAGCACTTGGCTTGTGTGCCGTGGCGACCTAGGAGTTCAGGGCTAAATGCGTCCCAGTTAGGTCGTCCCATTTTTATACTAGACGCATTTAACGTCTGAGAAGTTAAAGTCATCTGATAAGTGCGTCTAAACGACGCACTTCGATGAAGACGTTAAAGTCGTCAGACGTTAAATGCGTCTGTCTTATTTACCTTTTTATACTAGACGTTTAAGTCGTCTCGAGACGACTTAAACGTCTCAGACGACTTTAACGTCTCTCGCATAAAAACGGCCTTAATTTTACATTTCCTTCTTACATGACACTAAAATATATTTGTATGGGTAGTTAAATTAAAGGTATTAAGGTATTAGTAGGTTAAACTAAGCCAAATATTGATAACAATGATGGCTGACTGTTTTTCGACCTCGGTGCCTCAACAGCGTTAAGAAACTTTTGCCCTTATCTTATCAACACGTAATCGCAATGAGTCCTCGTAAAATTAAGGATTTAAAACCCCGGCTAAACGATCAAACATTTTCATCCAACATCGTCAGTTTTCAAACATAAAACTTAGCGTTGGGTAGCTAAACGCACAAACAATGTTTGACCAAACACTAGACAGAGTAGGTTCGCAGAGCGATTATTTGCGTATTATCGCTGAAATTTCGATGTTATGTGGTTCATTTGGTTGCTTTTAACCGGCTGTGCACGCTTTCTTGGTTGAGGTGGCTACACGATCAAACATTTGTTCGTAACGCGAAATCTTGGATGAAGATCAAACATGGAAAGCCATTTAAGAATAAGTGCAATGTTGAGAGAGGTGGCTAAACAGTCAAACACGATGTTGGATGAAAATATTTGATCGTGTTTTATGGTTAAAGATGTTTTGCATCCATAAAAGGACGAATTCATCATCATCTATTGTTCCCTCATCATAAGCTACAAGTAGCTCGTCTCGAGCTTTTACAAAAGACGCCATTTTCTCATTATCATATTTTGGCGGAAAGTTGCCATGGTGGTCGCCGTAGCGATGTTGCTTAACATGCTCAAGCGAGTAGAATGCCACGCCGGTCTCGCCCCAGCCTTCACACGGATTTCCCGTCGCCGTCGTCTCTTCCCGTCCTGTATTTTAGTACATTTCTTTGCCGTCTTCTGCAAAACAAAAACGTGAAATGACCAAATTTTATGTTTTCTTGATAACGTGAGCACATGAATGAGCCTTACTTTGACGTCGTTCATAGTAATTTAGTTACTGGACATATCGCCAGCATTTTCCAAGTTAAACAAATTGGAATAATCGCGAGAGAGTTACAGAAACAAGAAGTTATATTTTAAAATGACGTTTTCGTTGGCTCTTCGTCGTCTTTGCTTAAGGTCCCTTCAAGTTTCAGGTGGACGCAGGCCATTGTAACTCAATAATGATTACGCCACATACTGTATGGTTTCTATATGCGGGACGCTTGTTAACAGGCCTGAAGTCTCCTAGAGGCTCAGTTAGTAGAGCATCCGACCTACGTGTGAAAAGTCATGGGTTCGATTCCTTGTCGGGAACCTGGATGTTTTCTTTCCCCATGTTCGTAACACGATGAACAAACCTATTTTCCTTATCTTTGTTTGGCAGTTTATTCTAACAAGCTGTTATTTTTTTTCCAGTCTCAGACTATCATGACTGTGAGCCTTATGATCCAGATTGTGATTATGAGTACTAGTACTGACGGACGGTAAAGGATTTTCCAGTGTTCATTATGGCACATTTGTACGCATTGACGGTGAGGAATGGACTGTGTTTCAATGGTTCGGCAGACTTTTGTGGGGGGCGGAACGATTACTTTTACGCAGAAGCTAGTCGTGTGCTTGAAGGTACAACAACTGCGAACTTTCGAATCTTATAATAGTAAACATAATAAAACTACATTTATATAGCGCTGTTCCATCAGTCTATAAAGCATTACAATAAATAGACTGATTAAGGAAAAAAGCAACAAGTTACAGAAATTAAATATCTTAACGGTAGACCCCTGAGGGAAAGGTATTGTGAATGGAAAATCACCTAGTTATTTTACTTCGCTTATCAGTTCCTATAAACCAGTTCGTTCTTTACGTTCATCTGATCATTTACTTTTACGAGTTCCGAACGTCAAGACAGCCACCTATGGTCAAAGAACTTTCTCTTATTGCGCCCCGAAACTATGGAACAGTCTGCCTAAATCTTTAAACAGTCTGAGACTGTAACTATTTTTAAGAAGAAACTTAAAACATTTTTTTTTGTAATTATTTTAACCCTTAGATAGTTATACGATTTTACTTACTTATTTTTTTTTCGTTACATAAGATAATATATATATTTCAGATTTTAGCTTCCCGCTGTAAGCGCATTGAGAATTTTAAATGCGCTGACAAATACTTTGCTATTATTATTATTATTATTATTATATTATAATGGTATATTCGGTGCTATCATTTTAGATCATCTTTTTCACTCAACTTTTTGAAGAGATAGGACTGTGACCCTTATCGTAAATGCCACAATCCAAGTAGAAGTTTGATTACATCACTAACGAACGAAATTCTTGTCCTGGGCATTTCGAGTAATGGAAACAGGGCAATCATTTATCGAGTTTATTTTGTCAAAATTGAGTGCGACAGATCTAGAACCATAACAGAATTGACAGTGAAATGAATTCAAGTCAATTCGTGCAGACGATTAATTTGGGGATTTGAGAAACTCGATCTTTGTTAGCTATAACTTAAGCGTCTGTGATGCACATAAGGGCTTCTGGTACTTTTTGTAGACTAATGAGGACTGGACATTGAAAGCGATAAAAAATGGCGCGAAACATAGACATGAACCGTGAATGTGATAAAAAATGTCGTTCGTAGAAGAAAATGTATCTGGCATTTGATTTAAAGGCCATAATGCTACTAATTTTCACTGCGAGGTTGGCTGAAGAGTCGAAGAGCTTCGACAGTTTGAACAAGAATTATCCGCTTTCAAGAAAGGTGGGAGTAGAAACTTTACTCGCGTTTTCAACTTAGCGAGTGGGAGAAATCAAAGTCAGACGTACAATTCGTTAAAAATGGCTGGGAATAATAATCCACTTCGCAAAGAAAATGAGTTTGCTCCCGAGAGGAGTAGTTTTCAAGGTTTTTGTACAAAATTTACAATACTCTTCAGCTTCATGCGCCGCCTTGTTATGAATATTAAACTCAATATTGTAATATTGAGTTTAAAATTAAGTTAACAAGCCGGGAATTCTTCTTTCTCACCCCAAAATAATTAGATTGAGAGTAAACTTGTGCAGATCAAATAAGATAAAAATAAGACTTACAAGGAGCGGACAAAGCTTATACACCTCTTAGGTGAATGGCATTACTTTGATTCTTTTTCTAACAAGCGAACGGCGTGTGTAGAAATGTATTTTCTCATGTTATGAAACGCGTGCATTATTGAGCTCCGGCAGTTTGAAGGAGTATAGTTATAAGTGCTTGTGTCAATAAACGAGATGTCCGTTCCTGACTCTTGTCTGCGCTAATGGAGTTTAGTGTGAAAATGATTTGTTCTCGTTTCACTGCAAAGTGATTAGAGAACACGTTAAGATGGAAAACGAATGCATGATGTCTCGGGAATTACGGAAATCCAACGTAATTTTCTTGAAGTGAATAATTAATCATGGCCATTTCAATCACGGCTACGGGCTAGTCGACTTTCACCCGCCCGCATAATTTTGTACTCGAGTAGAAGTTTCTTCTCCCAGCTTTCAAACAGTTCTAGTGCAATAAAACCAACCGTCGTAGGGTTATCCGCTGGTATGCTTCTGGCGCTAAGTCCTCCACGAGGAAAGCTTTATGAGGATGCCTGATTCTTTAATATTGGTTATCTATGTTCTTTACTCCATTGTTAACTATAATATTAGTTGAAAGCTTTTTCGAGCTTGTAGAGAGAACTTATCAAGTTTCAAAATAAATACTTTGAAAAGATCCAGTCTTGTATAAGATTCATTTCTACTTCAGGTCCGTAGACAAGTTACAATCACCTTTTACTTTGATATTGTATAACGAGCGCCACGCTGCAAGTACAGTGCTAAACGAATGAAACGCCATTTATCATTCCGACAGTGTGCAACCTATGCCGTGGCTCAATGCATCGCCAGCACATTGTGGAGACTTAATAATATTTCGTCATACACACATGCATGAGAATTTGTTTAAAACGGCAAAGCATTTTACCTTTGGTGAAGATTTTCCTTCTTCCTCCATGATATGCAAGTTTTATCAAGTATTGATATGGGAGTTGATAATTGGATTCCATACATAAAGTGACTATTGGGGCGTTCAGGGAGAAAGGCTGTTTGCACAAGCAATAATTTGCGCAGTTTTACTTTGAATCTCTCAGTCATTGCGTATTCTACGTCCAATCACCCGGCGTGAACTACAACTATCGATTTCACGTTGATTGCGCATGTGCTCCACATTTGGGTAGACATTACAATCAAATCCGATGGAAGATCATGTTACCGTTGCAGCAAAACATCGTTAGATTAAAGGAGAATTTGAAATCGCGCTTGACATCGATCCCTGCGACAAAATCCTTGCTAAAATGGCAAAAGGCCCTTGTGTTAACTGCAAACGCTGCAAACACTGCTGTTTTCAAGATACGGTTGGGGAATCATGTACCCTTGTTCCTTGACAGCCGATTTAATACTATCTCCGAGGCAATCATTACTCTTTTCATCTCAGATCTTAGCTGGTAAATTTTTAACCTAACTGCAAGATTTCGATCGGAAAAGTTTCAGAAAAGTCACGTGATAAACCGCATGCATGCACTGCAAATAGCTTCTTTTCAAAGACTTTTTGATATGCTTCTCCGTTGTTAGAAGAGAAGACATAGACTAGTTTCTCATCAGCCTCTACCCCGTTTGCTTTAAAACGTGGATTACCCAGTTTCCCATGAAAGGTTGGCGGAGGGAATAGGTATGGGAGAGAATCTCATGAGTCATCGGTACAGAATTAGGTACCACTGCTTAGAGACGGACCATTATTTTCCAGGAGGGGGGTGGGGAGTGGGGGGGGTGAGAAAGTTCCCTCTGCAAACATTTTTTTTTTCTAACATATTCATCACTGCAATCATTTTTTTTACAGTCACCTTCTTGCAATCAGTTTTTTTTTTTTTTCATTTTTTACAGTGTTCTTTTTTGTGCTTAAGGTGGCTCAAAATGGTTTCGTTATTTTTAAACACCAACTCTTTGATGGATCGGTACTCGCACAATTTTTTGTTTGTTTCCTTGAACATGGCATCAAAAAATTTCCCAATTTTTTCTCAACAAGTTGCAAACACTGTTTTGACATATAAGATTACCATAGCAACAGTACAGCCTCTTAGCAACACCCTTAATTCTGGCTTTATGTGCCTGTAATTCAAAAACGAGTCGGATGCCCCCCACTTTTTGTTATTGAATTGCAATAAGCATATAAAGATTCATCTTTCTGCAAAGTTTTAAAAAAATCAGTATATAGGATTCAGAGCCACCTTACTTTTGGATAATTTGAAGTGGCTATAGCCACTTATTTTGTCCATATACGCCACTAGTATAGTATGTTGTTCCTCTATTCATCACTCACCTTTTCAATTCTTTGGCGGATTAATGAATGAATATGTGAGTGATCATCGCAGTTATGAACACTATTTAAGCAGTAGTGACAAATGAAGACTGCAAAAAATAACCAACTAAATGACCAGCTCCCAGTTGGCTTGTTAGCTCAGTTGGTAGAGCACTGCACCGGTATCGCAGAGGTCGTGAGTTTGAATACCGTACAAGCCTGTATTTTTTTTAGGCTTTATTTTCACCACTGCTTAAGTAGTGTTCATAAATGTGAAGACATGCACACTTTTTATTTGGAAAAACTTGTTACTGTTATTATGTGGTTTCAAATCGTGGTTTCAAATGATAGCTGAGTTAATCTTTTGTCTCACGATTGAGTCACAAAGATGTGGATCGCGACGTTTCGACTGCTATACTGCTGGTCTTCATCAGGCGATGGTGTCGACTGGTTGCATGTGAGAATAAGAAGCACCGTGGCTGGTCGTGATTGGTGCGTTTCGATCCTCGCTTAGGCTGTTGTTGATTGGAGGATTTCGATCCTTGTCGTTCAGACTAGAAATTGTTCCCTCAGCGGTCCGCTGATCGGCTGTTGTGTTGTCTGATCGTGGGCATCCACGCTTCAGGAATTTCAGTTAATGTTGTTAGGATGAAGTCGTATGTGAATAGCCTCTTTAACCCTACGGGTGTACCAATGTGGGTCTCGGACAATAAATTGAACTTCGTCCCAGAGCGGATAATGTCCGGTCGCGTTGCTATGTTCTGAAACGGCGGAGGATTGGGCTCGAGCAAGCCGTATGTCTCTATTCATGCATAGATCTTCCCGTCTCTCCAATATAAACCTTACCACATTCGCAGGGAATCTTGTAGACTACTCCGTCTTGTTTTACTGGATCGACAATGTCCTTAGGTCGCACTAGGTGTGATCTAAGAGTTGTGTCAGATCCGAAAACAGTCCGTATGCCTTGTTGTTGTAGGCAACGGCGAAGAGCCTCCGATGTGCCTTTGACGTATGGCAGAACCACAGTAGATTTAATTCCGGGTTCAGGTTCTTTAGTGGTTGTTCGTCCCTTGGTTTTCGTAAGATTTTTTACAAACGAAAACGGATAACCGTTGGAAACAAGGACCGATGAGAGGTGTTTCTTTTAATGAGAGATAACTGATGGTTTTGTTATGAGGTGTTTAGATCGATCGTACAGGAACTTGACAATACCGCGTTTTACAGATTGTGGGTGGTGTGAATCATACGCTAGGTACTGGTCAGTGTGTGTAGGCTTTCTGTAAACACTGGTAGAAAATTCACCAATTCATGTTCACCATGTTTCATGGGTTCTCACCAAGCAACTGTTGCATTACGTTTTTTTTTTTTGGCCGAGCTTCAACCAGGAATAAATTACAAATAAAAGTATTTATTTCGTTAGCCGTGTTTCAGCTGAGAGAGGGGCAAGTTTAAAACAGTTAAAATGACACCAAGGCTGCTTCATAAACGTCTTAAACACCCTAAATTTAAAGTTTTCTGGAACAGTAAGTCTGATTTGGTACATGGCATAGCAGTTCCGAAATCAATTTGGGCGTGATCAGGACCTTCCACAGCGCCACCGTATTGGGACAGATGACAGCCACAGAATTACACGCTGCAATGAACAAATAAACACTGTACAGTTCGTTACATTCAAGGATATATTCTAACATTTTGGGCTAAATTGGACTGGACGTTCACGCGTACCATCTAAACAAGAAAAAATATAATTGTAGGGTGTAATAAGTCGTGCAAATAACGGAAACGGAGATAAATACCGACGGACTGCACAATGAAATGTTTCCTTAGGCTTGTCTAGAGCGCTTTTCAATAGACCTTATTCGCTTGTACATTTTGTTTTCCCAATACAGATCATGTGACGATACTCAGGAGATTTGATCCTTTGTCTGGTTCATTAAAAAAGAGTGCATGCAAGCATGAATATGTCTGCATGCACTCTTTTTAATGAGCAAGACAAAAGACCAAGTCTCTTGAGTATGGTCACATGATCTGTATTGGGAAAACAAAATGTACAAGTGAATAAGGTCTATTGAGTGTCGTAAAACCAAAACCAAAGCAATTACTCCGACCAATCACAACAGAAGAAAGCAGTGCAATGAGCCAATCAGAATACGAAGCAATTACATGTAGCCGGCGCAAAGCGCGGGAAAATACGCGCGTGCAAGTCGCGATTGGTTTTTGTTTTGCTTCTCATTGGTTGAGAAAGTGGCGCGAGTTTCCCTGGCCAATCACAGAGCGAAGCAATGCAAAACCAAAGCAAAACGCGAATTACTTTCGACACCGCTCTAATTCCGAATACAAGGCGGTTTAAAAAATCCTGCTATTTTCTTGGCGTAGCTTGACAAAAATTAAATTTTTTTTTTGACCTTATACACCGTATTCCTATCACTTCCCGCAGTGTCAACTTTTGGATATATATTTTTGAAAGTATGGCCATTCTCAGCCCCAGTCGCTCAATTAAGGGGCTCTTTCTGTATTTGGGCATATTTTCCTCTCTTTATTTCTTGTTATTATTATTCTAACTTTTTAGGTAAAAGTACAATTTTGTTTAGTAGTTCAATAATGGTACTTCTAGTGGTAGTTTTAGTCTCATAAAATTTGTAATATTTCGTGAAATGGCTTCTTTAATAGCGCGACATGAGCTGGTGATGCTTAGAAACACCACTCAGGAATTTCGGTTTCATCAGTGGATTTTCCTTGTCCATCACAAAAAAATCATAAGCTTGTCTCATTTGGAAGGCACTCCTCTTAGGCGGCATTCTACCAATAGCTGTACCAAGACCTGGACACAGCACACTGGTGATTTGGTCCTCAGGGTTCTTCACCGCTCTGTTGTGTTCTTTAACTGAAGATTAAGGCAAGAAAACACAGATTAAAATCAACCTCACGGAAAGTCACACCATCCAGCCTTCCTTCAGTAAAAAGGGGCGTTTTGTTAAGCTTCAGAAACCGTTTTAAAGGGCACTGTCGCGGCAATCCTGTCACAAGTTGTTCAAATGGCGAGGAAGTAATTTTTCTTTTTACGCGATCGGCCCGTCTAACATGAAGAAGTAGATTTCTAATTATTTCTTGGACGGAAAAGGAAGTAGTATTATTTCATGGCGATTTTTCCGGGGCACAATGACGAAACTTGAAAAAAGTTAACTACAGCCTGTAACTTTTTCAAGTTGCAATCCATTTGCTTCTCATCATCCGAGGCACAGACAACGGCAAATACTGTAGTTTCAATGCGCATATTAAGTACTTCTTGGGAAAACTGCAATTTTTTTAAGTGTTCCATCTTGCAAACAGATGTTTGGGCGGTTCAGACCCAAACTACGTGACAGTGTCCCTTTAAGCACTTCTGATAGCTCTCTCGATGGTTGACCTGTTGAATTTGTAATTAAATTCTAACTGGCAATATTAGTACAGAGGCACCCATTGAGAACATTTTTTAGTAAAATTCTGAGAACGATGTTTTTGTTTTTGCATACTTGGATTGTTTCATAGCTATTGAATATTACGGTAGATTTTGTCAACTGACGCAGCTTGATCTGTTTGGATCTGGCAGTCATTAAAAAATTCATCGTTTTTATGGTGTGTCTGATCAAGGCAACGTATTAATGACTACCCAAATAAACAATGTATTTTCCCATCTGCTGAGCCTTTAAAGTGCATCTCAGCCCCCAATTTTTTTTCACTACGCATTGTGTCTTTTTTACCAAATGTTGACAGTGCATCTTGACTTTTATAGGCTGTAAAAGTTACAAAATCTGGCCATCATCTGCCCCACAACCGAGCTAGTGAGGGGCTGGGTTTATAACTGATTTGCATCACGGTAAGTCTTTGTAAACATGCGCGCAAAGCAGTTTGTGACATCAAATCGAGAATAGACCCAAGCCCTTTCTGACTCTTTTGTGTACCCAACGATGCTTCATTTTTTGTACGTTTTGAAGCCCATAAAAAAAGTCCAAAACTGGAAATAAAGGCATTTACAGGAAGCAGAGTTGGTGTAGTGGTGAGAGCACTTGCCTTCCACCAATGTGTCCTGGGTTCGATTCCCGGACTCGACGTCATAAATGGGCTTAGTTTGTTGGTTCTCTACTCTGCTCCGAGAGGTTTTTCTCCTGGAAACTCCAGTTTTCCCCTCTCCCCAAAAACCAACATTTGATTTGATTTGATTCTACTTTATTTAGAGATTTGATTTATAGTCTCCTCAATTAGTAGAGCATCTGTGCTCGGCAAGAAAGATTTTAGACTTTAATAACGTGATTATTATAATTATTATTGAAATAGGTGCAAATATTTATTTCAGTGAAAACAAATATTTCTGGGTTTTGGTGCACTTTAATTCCTGTTATCAACAAGGAATATTCCCCACTGCTTTCCTTGCATTTCATATTGCACTAGTTTAAGAGAATGTTACAAAACATTCCATCTTTTCTGTCCATATCTCTCTTTAATTTTACGACCAGTATGTTTGATCAAGAAGTGATAAGGTAGAGAAATCAGATCCTCATCACTGTCAGAGCTAGAAAGAGTTAAGTATACTAACCAGCTCTTATTACAGCCCTGAATGCCAGGTAAGAATTCACACTATGAATCACATCCATTGGTACCCTCATGGTTGGAGCACAAATGAGGTACTTTATCAGTTTCCCTTCATTAAACTTTGGATCTTGAAACTTTTCCTTCCTGTCTTTAGGGGATAGTGTCTTTATAATTGCAGCTTGACCCACAAGTAATTCACCATCATAATCTGTATTTATCAGTGCTTGTAGTCTGTGCTGCATTTGCCAGCCAAAATGATTTGTATAAACCTGTGTAATAATAATAATAATAATAATAATAGTAATAATAATAATAATAATATCATTATTTTAATAATAATAAAATACTTATATAGCACTATTTACATAAGAATGATCAGTAGCACTTTAAAGTAATTCACTTACTTAAAAATCTTATCCAAATGATATGAATATACAATGTAAAACACAATTGAAAAATAAAAAATGTTCTAACCGGCCCGAAAAAGGTGGGCCTCAAGTTTTCATTTGAAATTACTTAATGAATGCATATCACCCAAATCAGCAGGCAAACTATTCCACAAACATGATGCAGCAGCATAAAAAGACCTGGCACCAAGCATAGAAAGCATTTTCTCTTAAGGTGGCTTGAGTAAAAGACTACTATTTGATCTAAGATTGTAAGAGGACTTGAAGGTGAAACAAATGCAAATGATACTGTAAAAAAAAAATTCAAAACACTTTTGCCACAGGCAGCCCAACATCCTATAAATGTGACCCTGAAGCAACTTGAAAGAGTCACTACTGAATGAATGTTTCATTTCATTGCAGTGCTTGTGTTGGGTTCACAAAGTTTGTAAACCCTTACCACAAGTTACAAAGCATTCAACAAGTGTATTACTTACTATCCTGGGCCCAGGTTTCCAAAGCAAGCTAATCCTGTGTTAGATTTAACTTTGAGTCCAGTTTAATTACTGTTCAATAATAAGATTTCCAAAAGATTTTCACTCTTAGGTTTTGACTGGAATTTAACTTTTCTTTAAGCATAAAATTTGACTTTCAAAACCTTCTCAACCAGCGAGATGAAAACTTCGGTTAACTCTTAATCCTAGGTTAGCGTTAATCAGCTTTCCAAGCCATCTCCTAAATTCTCTTTTGCAGGAAATTATATATGCAGTTTTTATTCTTTAAACTTGTTTTTGGTTTTGAAATTCTCAAACCAGTTTTACTGTTTAATTTTTCCTGGAATGATAGGATAAATAAAAATCAAATTGGTTTGAAAATTTCTAAACCAAAACCCAACCAAAGCTAGTCAGTTTGATATACGATTAAAGAACCAATTAAGCTAATTTTTCATGGTTGCTTTTTTAAAGTTTATCTGCAATGTAATCCCCTACCATATCAATACCTCCATCCATGAAACCAAAACTGTTTGCTGGGGACACAATGGCATCTGCTGCTGGAGCATCTTCAAAAATATCACCACAGGATACCTAAAAACAGCATTTAGGCAACTACACCATGAAACAGAGCACCATAATGAAAGCCCTACTTATGAAAAGCCCTCCTTCCTCTCAATTTGGACGTAGAATATTTTCATTTCTACCACCCTCTCCTGTACCCCTACTGTCTTAAAATCTCTTGTTACATCCAATTATAGATATATCACAAGATAATCACCTAATTTGAACATTTCAAAGTTTGACTGTCTGCTTCAAGGAAGTAAGTTCCTTGTGAGGATAATTTCATTTGAAAAACAATGAGCATTTTTTTTCTTTTTTTTTTTTTAATTGATTCATGACCTCCAACACAAATCGTCAAGTTTGAGGTTCAAATACATCTGGCTCAATGCAGAAGAAAATGCTGCTGAAGATGGTTTGGTTTAAACAGGGGATTGTTAAGGGCCAGGCATTAGGACCCATTAGGCAAATTGGCTGGCTGCAAACATACTGTTTTGCTTGTCTGCTTTGATGTCAAGGTAGTTTTTTTCTGATGAAGAAGCAGCACTGCTGAGTTCTAGAATTTCTGTCCTCTTACTGTAATCTGAGACCCTTGGGTATGTGTGAGGGAAGGGGGTATCTGTACTGTATCCTGCGGGGTGTAAATTATTACACTCCAATTAAAATTCACCACCTAGGGAATCTATACTTCCCACCAAGAAAACTTTGACCTCTGAAAACCTTGCCATTATGAGGGTCTCACGATTAACAACACTCACGAACTTCATTGTAACAGTGGGCTTGTATCATTTCACTATCAGCTGGTCAATCTTACCTTGACATTGTGTCTGTAGGGAGCAAACTCTACTTGCCAAGCTTTCGTTATTGCTGGGTTTATATCCCTGAGATAGAAAACTACTTGGGAAATTTCTGGAGAATCTTTTTCTGCCATTTCAGTAGATTTCCAGCGAGAGTTACCTTCTATCCTATAACGTCCAGACGGAAACAAAAAAGTCTCTCGACAGAGTCGGTGAGCAACGTGGGAAGTGCTTCATGTTGGCAGACAATACGTTTACATTGTAATGAAGGTTACATGAAGGATAAACTCGTTTTTCCACAAACCCGCAAGCAAGCTCTCTCGTGGGTGGGTTCCCCCACCCTCTACCCCCGGGAGAGCCTTGCTCGCGGGCTACAAATATGGCGACCTCTCTGACTGCTGTACGAGTTTCTGGCCTCAGCATTTCGAGATCTTTGGTACCATTTTAAATTTTTTTTCACATTTTATTTCTTTAAGTGGCAAAAAATTCAAGGTTAAAGTTACTTTACCTTTACAGTGTACTTCTTTTTCGTAGGGTTGGACGGCAACAAGAAGATACCTCTCTAATTCCTCTGGATTACACGTGGGTGCATCTTTGCTATAATAACCTTATATGTAAAATATTCGTTGCATTTAGAACCTTTTTTCCCATATTTCCTTTTAAGAACACCTCAGGGTTAGTTTTCTGGTATTTCAACTGTTGTAGATAACAGTAAAGGAACGCAACGAGAATCATTACCGACTGATGCAACAATATTATTTTGCTTCGTCATTCATCAGACAAACTTAAAAGCAGTCGCATATCGTAGCTTTATGCACTACGGTAGCTTGCTATCACGACTATTATGTATCTAAGAGAATAACAAATACAATGACGTACACTCTAAGGACTACAGTTCTTTGTCCAGATGAGTCGCTTTAGAACCTGCAAGAAATGCTTTAAAATTTCTACTTTGAATTGCTAGAAAGTGGGTGTGAAGGGGGTTTGTAGCATGCTCTTAGAAAAGTTTGAAGTGTTTAATGTATGTTTCTGTTACACCAAATGGTTCCCCCACCTCCTCCAATTTTTTCCTAGGAAACCCTTTGACTTCTCTTGAAACATTTCACAGGATTCCCAAAATTGATTGATTGATTGATCTTTAATGCATCATTAATAATCATCATCATTAATAATAATTAATTTATAATTTAATAATTATTTATTTCAAAACATATTTGTCACACAAAAATAATGTTAGTCAGTTTTGAGGGCCTTCCATCTCCATTTTTTAGGCCACATGGAGTCTCAAGGGGTTCACCCAAGTTTCAGTTCCAAATGTGTGATTTTTTTACACCCAACCTCAGACCTAACCTTCTTTCTCCCTTTTGAGCCAAAAGTCTATAGACAATATTGTATATTTATAAGAACAGTACTCTGCAAATTATGGACCAAAATTTTCAAAAGCTATGAGTAACTTGAACAAACTTTCTTTTGGTTGACACAGGAAGTAGTGATCGCCAGTGCTGTGAGGACACCAATAGGATCCTTTAGAAGTTCACTAAGCAATGTTCCTGCACCTCGTTTAGGAGCTATTGCCGTAAAGGTGGCAGTGGAAAAAGCAGGTAATGATACTACATCATAAGAACTGTGTGCTCAAGCTCTCTTGTATTTGCTTACAGACCTTCACTATTCTAAAGAAGACAAGATGTCAGAAGCTAAGGATTCAAATGTGAATGGATATGAAAGTGGAGTTTTGGAATGCTCATTGTACCTGTACGCTTTATCACCGTAATGGCGTTTTATGGACTGCAGTTGCCTAAAAGTAGTTTTTAGATAACAAAACTCAATGTGAGATCTCTGACTACAAAATAGTTATGTTTAGTTGCAAGAGATTGCAGTTAAAAGAAAAAAAAACAATGACACTTTACTGTATAAAAATTAACAAGAGACTGACAGGATACTTTTTTTCTGCTGTGTGATTTTCAGCAAGGAGGATAGTAAAGAAACTAAAATAAGAACTTTTTTGACTTACCACAATCTGATAAAACCTATGCAGGTATTTCCCCAGAGGATGTGCAGGAAGTTTATATGGGAAATGTATGTACTGCTGGAGAAGGCCAGGCACCCAGTAGACAAGCAGCACTTGGAGCAGGTAGGGTCATAAATTTCACTTGCTTGGTTCAGTTGATAGTAATTAGCTAATTACCACCAGTGCAGGGTTATTACTAATTTTTTAAGTAGCTGGTGTCCTTTTTATGTAAGTAGGCAACTGAGTTTATTGAGCATGAACAGCAGGGGTGGATCCAGAGAATCCAGAAAGAGGGGGCCAAAATAATTGCAGCCCCCTCGACCCTCCCCTATTTCCGCCCCTTAAAGGCGCTCCTCTTTTGGAGGTCTGGGAGCATGCTTCCCCGAAAATTTTGCCTTCAGTTTGATCGACAGTCAATCTCTTATTAAGGAGCCAGGGCTGAGTTGCTCAAAGCATGGTTAGCACTAACCATTAGTTAAGATGTATTAAAACCTATAGGTTGTCATGGTATTTAACCCAGGTTAGTGCTAACCATGCTTCGAGCAACTGGGCCCAGTAATTTAAGTCCCACTGAGGGTTCTTCTATTGTTTTTACCTCTATTAAGCGGACACTATCCATTTTCCCCAAAGGTGGCCTCTTAATAAGGTTTGAACTGTACACCCTGGATGGAGAGAGAAGATGTATCTTACTCTGTGGTGCCTTTGTTATCTGTTTTTCTTTGCTGTTGTTTCCAGGTCTCCCAATATCAACACCTTGTACAACAATAAACAAAGTGTGTGCATCTGGAATGAAGTCCATTATGATGGCTGCTCAAAGTCTTGCCTGTGGAAGTCAGGTTCATGTCATACACTGTATAGCCTCCTTCGCCGACGTCTTTGGGCTCGTCACGCATTCCTTGCCCACGAACGTCTGCTGAACTGAACTGTCACTTCCGTTCATCGGCGGTTAGCCTTTGTTTTGAAGAAACCAATAACAAGCTGTGTAAGAATAGAAATCGACACCCGATTCACGTGCATCATCTGTGAAAATAATCCAGGGGTCGAAGTCCTACTTTCCATAAAATGGAAAATGAACTATGATTGGCTAACCGCCATAAACGGAAGTGGTGGTTCAGTTCAGCAGACGTTCGTGGGCAAGGAACTCGTGACGAGCCCAAAGACATCTGTAAAGGAGGCTATACACTGTATAGTGCTTTTTGTTTTGGAGTGCTAAGCCCAGGTGCAACAAAATTCACATGATAAGCCCCCCTCTCAAAATGACTAGCCCCTCCTAGGTATCCTCCTTCAAAAGCACTGATAAAAGTCCTTTCCCAAATTAATATAATTATATCCATGGAGTGTTGTTACATTTAGCTACAATGTATGAAAATTTGGTTTATCAACGGAGTTGGTAATGGAAATTGACCACCGTTAGCCCTTCATCAGAGCGAATCAAGGAATTGTGGATTGTGTGTGGTTTATATACAGAAGATGGAGATATGCTATTGGTGTTAACATGGTGATGTGAAAAACAGGAATAAATTAATTGCATGAAAAGTGTTTGTTGATACAATGGGGATTAAGGGTGCCGATTTGAGAGATGAATTTTTGTTCTAGATTTTTACGGCTTTCTGTGGTACCTTGATTTAGGGAAAGGCTGGAGACTGACATGTGTTATTTGGAATGGTCAGGGAGATTAAAATGTCAGGCAACTGGTTTGGATGCATCTTTGTCATCTTTCTCAACATCACATAGGTAGATGTTCTCGGAATCGGTTGCCTAGTCTATTCCAAACAACACCTGACAATCTGCTCCCTTTCCCTAAAAACATTTTGAAACTTAGTCTCTCAACTAATATCACCAAAAATTTGTGAGGATCCAGAGAAGAATACACATGTTGATATGTGCCAATGATTAAGGATTAATGTAAAATCCCCTCCAAAGTCCTGTTATGGCATATATAAAAGCTCTAGCTCTCTACCTATATTCAGAACTGAATTTAAGCTAGGTCATCGTAACATTCCTTTACATTGTGTACATATTATTGTTGCATTCATTGAGTTCAGGTGACGTGCTTGTGATTTTGTCATCTGAAATTAAGAATGCTACAGAAACAGGTGATCAAACAATTCGTTGCTGAAAGCTTTGACAAAATAGAGCTTTCATTAATTTTAGTTTGTTGCCTCACAAATCTCCAAATCTCTATATTATTTTGTAAACTAATACTACTGTATATAAGTTTACTACCAGTAAATATAGATGACGTTTAATAAACTTAACAAACTAAGGTTTATCCCTTCTGAAAATGGTACACTAAGTGTACTGTCAGCTATACAGTTTCTGCAGTTGTGTGAGATGAGTTATTTTAAGTTGAGTTTTTTAATTAAAGGGATGTCAAATGAATATAAAGAAGTGCTCTTTATTCCAGGAAGTTATGGTTGCCGGTGGAATGGAAAGTATGTCTAATGTTCCATTTATAGTCGGCAGAGATGCACCAAAGTATGGAGGACACATGATGGAAGTAAGCACTTTCAATTGATACAACCTGAATACTGCCATTTAACAAATCGAATGTTGTTTAGTGTTGTCCGTACTCTTATCAACAAGAATATTCGTCATCTCAGTGGTCAAAATATTGTGGACTCACGAGGCGCAGCCGATTGAGTGCACAGCAAATTTTGACCACTGTGATGACGAATATCATTGTCGATAAGAGTACAGATGCTAAACCACATTCTATTTGTTTTTACCACAATATCAATGTCAAAGAAAATGTTTATTTCAGAGCATGAACTGAGAAAAGTCATTGTGTGACATGTTGACGCAAGCAGGATTGTGTAGACTCTTATCGGCAATGGCAAATTAGCCAATCAGATTACGAGATTACTAGCAATTGTGGTAAAAAAATGATGTCCTTTAGAACTAGAGAACATTTTTCTTACGCATCACGTTCACCAGATGCCTCCTCCTCATAGGCTTAGTTGGTAGAGTACAGACTGCTTTGTGGAAGGTTGCAGGTTCAAACCCCAGACTGGACCACAAACCAGGGTCTCAAAATAATTTGGTAAGATCGATATCATGAGCTGTGTGCTCAGTATCTGATTCAGTGCAGATGATCGCGTCATTGGTCAGTGATGTTAAGCTGTTGGCCTTGTCTCCTTCACCTCCACATGTAAAACTGGGAAGGGATGGAAAAGAACCCACACACTAGTCGAAAAGAGTAGCAAACGTAGTTCCCAGTGCTGTAGTCTGCCCTCACACACATCTCGGGATCTGATGGAGGCTGGGCGATAGGCTGAGCACCTGTCCCCAAGAGCCTCTGCTGGTCATGGAAACCTCGCCACTTGGTGTGGAGGAGTTATGATGATGATGACTTTCACCAGACCATTAAATTTTTTTAAAGGTGCTACATAATAAAGTATTTGGCAGAGCACAGCAATTAGCTATCAAATCCCCCATCTAAAAGTTACCCCCACACCTTCAATAAGGTGTAAATGGTTTGAATGGCCATTGAACCTCAGAGTTGTAATTAAAATAATTATGATCTTCCAGGTGAGTGTGGCAGTAAGAAAGAGATATTGTTGTTGGTGGTATTGGCAACTTTCATGAGGAATCACTCCCTCCCTCAGTTTTTAAACTTAAAAGTATCTTCTCAGGCCTGTGTGCTTGTCAACAACTGTTTTGTTAAACTGACCATAGTTTTTCTATCCTTGTAGGATGCAATTGTGAAAGATGGTTTGTGGGATGTCTACAATCAGATTCACATGGTAATTAGGATAGTAGAAATCAGTCTTTGCAGGCTTGATAAGGTCCTGCAGTTATGCCGTTATACAATCATGTTAATGTTCCAGCTGTTTATGAATTTAATTTCATGCAGTAACTATACGTGAAAGATTCTAGGCTGTTAGTTGAACATTATGAGAGGAAGACGTAGTTTTGTTTTTATTCAGGGTAATTGTGCAGAAAACACAGCAGCCAAGCTTGAAATAAGTCGTGAGGAGCAGGATGAATTTGCCATTAGTTCTTACAAGAAGACTGCAGCAGCCTGGCAGGTGAGGTACAGCCTGTATCTTGGCTGTAATTGTGACAATACTATTGGCAATAATTAGTTTTAAATCAAAACTGACAGTAAGCTCAAGTAAATAATATCAAGTATGGAAAAGGATGTGCAAGCGAGCCATGATTGGTTTATTATTAATAAGATTAACATCTGATTGGTTGAAAAAGTGGCATTTGAGGTTTGTATAAGTAGGCAAAACCAGAGCAAACATGAAATTATTGGCTTTTCACGTTAAAGAAAAACTGCTTATGAGTTGTAATATTGTTTTGTTTTTATTTTTTTTACTTTTTTAGGAAGGAAAGTTTAAAAGTGAAGTCATCCCTGTGACAATCCCTCAAAGGAAAGGTTTGTTCACTATTGTCTTCAATGAAATCCATGTGACCAGAGTCCAGAGTCAAATCCATTAACAGTTAATGGTACATGTACTACTCTTCACTGAAAACCCTACCTAACAGATAAGGGTGACCCTAAAAGACTGAATCTTGAAAGTAGAATCCAGAATTTGGGATATGGAATTGGGATTTGAAATTCAGAATGTGGTCAAAATTGAACTAAAAATGAGATAAAGTGACATCCAGCTATTAAAAAGTCGAGGGGTAGGCCAAGATTCATGTAAGGTCTTTTCATTCAAGGTAAATGCATCCATCATACCCTTAATTGTTTGGAGCAACAATGATGTGTCTGCATTAAATAACATTTTCATGGTTCAAATCATAATTATGCAAATTGTAGTCTTGAAATGAAATGGAAGAAGTGTTTTGATATCCTGCATAAAACAATTTAGTGCAAACAAAATGAATACTTTGCTGTCACAAAAAAATCACAAAAGAATTATGGAACTTTTCCAGGTAAACCTGATGTAGTCATCAGTGAAGATGAAGAATACAAGAAAGTCTCATTTGAGAAATTTACTTCACTGAAACCAGTCTTCCAAAAGGAAAATGGTAAGTTTGCCCTATAAAAAGCCACAGAATGATGAGATTTTTTAAACTTGTAAGATTAATTTTTTTGACATCAAGAGAGATTTCTTAAGCTTTAAGTTTTTGTGTGGGATACGTAATGTCATTGGGTTGTAAGTCTGTTAATGCTAATGAGTTGCAAAGTTTGCAAATAAATAATTTATGCATTGTGGACAGTGTGATTGTGATCAGTTACTTCAGAAAATGTTAACAGTTTTTTTGTAATTGCATTCCTTGTGTACAGTTGGCTAACAGATTCCCACAAGTCATCTGATAGGGGGAATGCTAAAATATTGAAAGACAAGATGTCCATACAGAAACTCTGAATGTTTATGCTGTTTCTGTATACAGACCTTGTCAAACATGGTTATAGTCTGCAGCGTAAATATCAAGAGATGTTTATTTCAACAGCCTTCTCTGATCTTAGGTACAGAGTAGCCAGTGACGCTAGTGGTTGGGTACTAACATAGCTATCAAGTGAACTGAGAATATCAAGTTTCTCAGATTCTTTGAATGAAATTATCCACTACACAGGATTCTACAAATATTATGTAATATTTCTTACAAACATATTTTGCATGACACTTGAAAATATTAGTGCATAAGTGGGTTTCATTATTTGTGACATCTTCTAGATAAATAGAAAACTTTATTTAACCTCAGTGATTTTGTCCAGTTACAGTCACTTCATTTTTGTTTTTCACAAAAGCTGTGAACCATTTAAAGTACACTAAAATTATACACAATCTTACAATACAATTTAATTCTTCTAATGTGTCCACACCCATGAACACACATAATGCTTGTGAATTCCCCCTTATAGAGTACATACACCTGTAGGTTGAAGCATTACTAGTGTTTTGTGTCACATATAACATATTATACAGGTGTTTTGTGTGACACTTGACACCCTGTGCTAGTTTATTGTGTGACTCGTGACATGTTGCTTTTTAGGGACAGTGACAGCAGCTAATGCCAGTACACTGAATGATGGAGCTGCTGCTGTTGTGCTCATGACCAGACAGGCTGCTGACCGGTTAGGAGTGAAGCCACTTGCCTCTGTAATAGGTCAGTACAACACACTGTTTAGCCTTGATTGAGTTGAAATGTGGCTACTTTTCGTTGTTCAAAACCAGTTGCGAAGTGTTTCTCCAAAGTAGTAATGAGCCAGGGATTAACTCATTTCTGTCTGGCTGTGTAATTTATGCATCCTTAGGGACGCATGCTTTGAAAACCTGCAATTTTCACAAATCCCAGACTATGGTTGAAATGAGCCAATGTGATATTCGTCGGTAACAGCCACATAGCAGTCCGCCAATTTCCATTTCAGATATAGTGTCGAGCCAGCCGGTCCTGCTGACAAAATATTGCTGTGATTGCATTATTTACAAGTCAAAACTTGCCAAAATTGCCATGCCAGGTCCCGGAATCCACTCACAAAACGACAAAAGACACAACTTCACTCCGTGAATTGCCACCACTCGCTCAAATACTTTGAGCGGCCCACTTCGTGTGAAATTGCTTCTCACCTCTGTTTTCTTTCAAAGGAATGCCTCTACCCATCAACCCAGCCTTATGATGTCGGGAAGGGGGCTTCTGAGGTGGAAAATGGCTCGAAAAAGACACTTATAAATCAAATAAGTAACGAATTGTAGCTGCAGTAATCGTTTAGAAATAAACGACAGCTAGCGTGACATGAAAGATAGAGCCTTCGATGTTGTGGACCAGCGAAATCTCCGTGGTAATAACCAGATCGAATTGACCTCAACCCCTCGAAAATTACAGAAAAACACGTTCAAAATGCTGGCGGACAGAAATGAGTTAAGAGTTGATTTTCAGTTGGTCTTAAAACATCAAGACCAAGAGCTACAGTGTATGTGTACGTGATCGCAACATGGACATTTTATTTAATTCTTTGGGACTTGTTATGCACCCACCCCTCCCTCCCGCTTCCTCTCTCCCTCCCCTCCCCCTCCAATGTTTTGCCATACGGTATGCTTTCCTATGTAACCTTTTCCAATTAAGAATGAAAATTGGGGAAAATTCTCCTGTCCTTTCATATTGAGCCTTTTTCACTCAAGTATTTGAATTTATTCCTTTTACAAAATAAAGCAATGTTGCACTTGAATAAAGGGGGTTAGTTTCTAAAGAAACTGTGGTGCTGCGTTGTTGGGGGAGTGAAACACGAAAATTTGGTTTATCAACAGAGTTGATAATTTAAATTAACCACCTTACAGGAATTCGAAAAGCTGACGTTTCGAGCGTTAGCCCTTCGTCGAAGCGAATCGAGGAATTGTGGGTTGTGTATGGTTTCTATACAAGAAATGGAGCTACGCTACTGGCGGTAACTTGGTAGCGTGAAAAACAGGAATAAATTAGTTGAATGAAAAGCGCTCGTTGATGCACATGTTACTACTGGATTAAAAGACATTGAACCTCAAATTAAGACTGCTATCTAACCACCTAGAAAGGGACAACCATTTACTAGTCTGATTCTTGTTTCCATCAGGTTTCGCTGATGCCTCTGTAGCACCTATTGATTTTCCCATCGCTCCCGCTGCCGCCATGCCGAAGGTAAAGGCAGCAGTTATGTCTGTTGATATACAAAGCCAGTTCCAGGATCTCTGCTAGTTGGTGCTAGTGAGAACGAGCGAAGAAAATCTGAGAGCCTGGAACAGGCTAGGGTTTCAACACTTGTTCCAATATACACTGTAGTTTGAAGATTAAACTGCGCTCTGCAGTCGTTTTCAACTCGGAAAATAATATTTGCAAATTGCCAATTTGAGAGTTGTAGGTGTGAGGCTGTTTTCACTCCTTCCATTCCTATTACATCCGCCGGTCAGTGCATAATGCTTGGTATACATGTATATTCCGCATATGTGATCAACTAAAATTCCATTCTGTCAAACGCTCATACTGTACAACTAAAATTACAATCATGCTCTCTAATGCACTGTGAAACTTGTTGCTTTTCAACAGCACTGTGACTCTTTGTTGAACCCCGTATCACTCGGGTGAAGTCGCCTTTAGTATTTTAACTTGTTCTTGGTTCCTCAGTTGTTGCAACAGACTGGATTGAAGAAAGAGGATGTTCACATGTGGGAAATCAACGAGGCTTTTAGTGCCGTCGTTTTGGCCAACATCAAGGTAAGGTTACCCTGAGCGGTGGACGACTGTTCCGCAGTTCAGTTTTTCCGTTCAGTTTATTTTCCTTACAAAGTCGTAGCCTGCGTAGCAAGCCCCTTGTTGTTCTTCGAAAAAAGTTATATAGATAAAAATCACAACGAGCCCTAGGTTGTTAAAATGAGTTAACTGAGAAACTTCTAGTTGTGCTGAATGTTGAAAAAATTAGGAATGGTCAACGCAATGTTCTTATTAATTGCTAAATGAAATGTCTGTAGGCAGTGCATTTTTCGTCTTATTTCCAAAGGATCTAGTAACAATGATTTCTGCATCTGAGTAACACTTGAGCACCAGTCATAGTCCCCCTTTATAAATCGAACTGCCCGGCGCTGAACTGCTTCAATCGTGTCCACTTGTTCCTGTCTGTAAGGGTCCCACACTGCTGACCCATATTCCAAATGAGGCCCGGCTCACAAGTGTAATATAAATTGCACGTTTTGGTGACTTCTGAGCAGGGATACTTGTTACAAAACCAAGAACTGAACTAGGAAAATTTTGTTTATCAACGGAGTTGATAATGTAAATTGACCACCGTACGTGGGGATTCCAAAAGCTGACGTTTCGAGCGTTACCCTTCGTCAGAGCGAATCGAGGAATTGTGGGTTGTGTATGGTTTATATACAGAATAAGGAGCTACGCTATTGGTGGTAACATTGTAACGTAAAAAAAGGAATACATTAATTGAATGAAAAGCGCTCGTTGATGCCGTTGGGATTAAGAGTGCCGATTTGAAAGATAAATTTCTGCTCTAGATCATTACGGCTTTCCGTGGTACCTTGATGTAGGGAAAGGCCGGAGATCGACATGTGTTGTTTGGAATGGCTAGGGAGATTAAAATGACGGGCGACTGGTTTGGATGCATCTTTGTCATCTTTCTCAACATCAGGTAGATGTTCTCGGAATCGGTAACCTAGTCGTCTTCCTGATTCGCCGATGTATAACTTTTTGCATAATGTAGGTTATGCAATACAGGTTATGCAATACATCATCATCATCATCATCATCTTTATTTAAAATCACGGTAAATGCATCAGGCATTAACAATTTAATATAAAAGCTACAGCTATTACGAAAAACTATGTATACAGATTACTCTTCTAAAATTTAAAATATTGCTTACTATTAAAGAAAGGTAAACTAAATTGAAGCCTGTTTTACATGAATGCCGTGTCAGAATTAATTAATAATCGTCGGAAATTAGTCAGAGATGTTGAATTTCGAAGACAAATAATTGGGTTACATGACATTTGCGGAGGTACACGTAAAACGATCAGATCGCTTAGGGCCCGATATTTTGTCAGTGTTTTGAATGAAAGGACAAGTTTTGCATCGCGAGCGCACGCATTTAAAGGTGCCAGGTTGCTCAGTTGTTTTGCATGCGCTTCTGACTAGAAAGTTGTCTAATGCTCGAAACGTCAGCTTTTTTAATCCCCGTACGGTGGTCAACTTGAAAAATACTGGCGAATTCGCCAGGGGCTAAATTACTACGAACGGCGTCAAAGTCAGGAAAAAGAAAGACAAATTTGCCGTCATGGGCACACGTTCTCGAGAAAACATAAAACTTGGTCATTTCACATTGTTGTTTTGCAGAGGACGGCAAAGAAATGTACCAAAATGTAAAACGCACGTGCAAAGCGATTGTTTGTGCTCCTTAAGCCTATTGTTTTGTGACGTTCTCGTTGCCGTCGTCGTCCTCATTGCTTAAAGGGGCAGTGTCACGCTATTGTACCATCACTTTAAAAAGCTTAAAACTGCCAATGCATCAGTGGAAATCTTGAAATAATGGTCTACTTTTGTGGCCAAAGACTGTAGTAGTACTGCATTGACACTATAAACTTTTGTATGCCATCTAAGATGACGAGGATGGAAATGGATTGAAATTTGAAAAAACTTGCCAGTTTTTTCAAAATTTCAAGCTATGCAATAAAAAATCACCCAAAAAATTATTATAGTTAGCTCTTCCTGCTAAAATGTCATTGGAATTCATCTTGTTGATTATGTAGGAGCATTTTTTGCACGATAACAAGTAAAAGGCGGTAATTTTGGCAGAATTGAACCAAAAACAGCAAAAATCCCGGTGACAGTGCTCCTTTAAGCTCCCTTGTGTGATAGAGCAACGCGTCGTCAGCAAATAGCCGTAAAGTGCATTCCAGGCCCTCTTGGATATCATTGATAAATAAGAGAAACATAAATGGCCCAAGTACTGTACCCTTGGTTAGGATATTTAAGCTTTCAACTTGGTCGAACGGGTGCAAGTTCTGAGCTGTGATTGTTGTTGTCATGGAAACTACAAAAAAAGATGGGCACCTAATGCTCGATCGCAAAGTTGTAAAACCAGAAGGCCGCAAGTTTTACTTCCTTTGGAAAAGGCTGGGACCAAGTGGCTGCGCAAGCGATTATGGGATTGTTTGGGGGAACGAAGAAACAATCGCTTCCCCCCAAGACATCCCACAATCCCTCACGCGGCTCTCGATCGCAGTCTTTTCCACAGTGAGCTATTCCTACCTTATCTTTTCAGCTTATGGATTTAGATCCAAGTAGGGTGAACATCCACGGTGGCGCTGTGTCCATTGGTCATCCTATTGGGTGAGTGTAAGCTTACGTAGTACATGGCTTTTGTCGCATAATTAATAAGATTTATCTTCAGGAAGTCAACAAATTATTTGGGCGGCTGAAACAGCCACTCAGCAAAGCAAACTAGTGAAAATCCATCGATGATCCAATACCAGACGTCTTACTTGATACATGGTTTTATTGTACTAGTATTGAGATTTAGCCCCTGCAAGTGATGTCCTTACAAATGATTTGGGAGAGTGAAACATCCACTCAGCAACGCAAACGATCAATTTTCACGAGTGAAAAGTCTAGTGAGGATCCAATGCCCAACGTGAACGATGAAAGTTTACTGTGTGAGAAAAAGTGTTTCGTCTGGAAGTTTACGTTACACTGGCAAAATGCATGCTTCAGTAAAATAAGAGCATCCGTTTGCATTTAAAGCAGTTTCCTCAGATTAAAGATGCAACACAAAACTTGGAGCAAATTCCACGCACACAGTTGAATCTTGTGCGAATTCATCTGATCACAGTTGGTGGAAAGGAAGGGCTCGAATACAAACCAGCTACTGTAGGCCCATCGCAAACTTGAAGTAAACACGTCGTCGTATATCACAACGGTCTCAAGCATGACGCGGGAAAACGCAACTGTCCTGTGCATTTCACGTGGAGCAACCTATATCGTTAATGAACCTAGAGCAGAGTTGCTGTTAGCACGGTTTGTACTAATCTGGGTTAACTATCATCGCAACGTATAGGTTTTATTCGCAATTAGAGCGGTTTTCAATTAAGTGTCGAAAGTAATTCTCGTTTTGCTTTGGTTTTGCATTGCTTCGCTCTGTGATTGGCCAGGAAAACTTTGCCACTTTCTCAACCAATGAGAAGCAAAACCAAAACTAATCGCGACTTGCACGCGCGTATTTTCCCGCGCTTTGCACCGGCTACATGTACTGTTGTGATTGGTCAGAGTCAGCTTTGGTTTTGGTTTTACGACACTTAATTGAAAACTGCTCTAATCTAGGATTAGTGCTTATCAGGATTCCAACAACTTGGCTCAGGTGTCTTGAGTATCGCGTTCAGGATGAGTGCAACCCTGAGAAGGCTTGGCTAATGTTTGGACGACCTTAGTCATCCGTGGAGTCTTGCTAGTCGTACTACTCAATCAAACCTTCCGTTTCTGTGGTAGTCCACTCGTGCTTATAGCCGTTTGCTTGTTTTCTTTTACAGTATGTCTGGCACACGGTTAATCGCTCACATGACGCACAACTTACCCGAGGGAAAACTGGGTCTAGCCAGCATCTGCAATGGCGGCGGAGGCGCGTCCGCTATGGTCATCAAAAGACTATGACGTCAATAACATGTGTATATTTATTCCATAATGGCGCACGCGCAGTGTACCTGCCGAGGAAAAATGGTTGGGTTGGCGACTTCACAAAATAGTGGTTTGCGGTTGTGTACAGTATTTGGGAATATCAAGACTTTATTTGTAAATCGGCGAAAAGAGTAGACAGTAATGTAGAGGTTCCTCATTTAAATGGGTGGCCTCTGAACTATTGCTTAGGCGGTTTTTGGTGGCGAATGCAGTATCATCCCTTTGTCCGTGTATAGGGCATACCAGTTTGGCCATATGCCCACTTCAAGGGCACCCAACGAGCCAAATCAACCAAAAGCTGTAGAAAGTCATTTTAAAGTACCTTATGGTGTTTGAAGTCTGTTTAAAGTGATTTTTTCGTTAGCTAAGAGAATTTTATCTATTCGGATTCCTTAGCTGAAATTTTAATTGCCGAAAATGTTGGGGAACAAAATCTTCCTCTGAGAAAATGCTAGCTGAAATGAACTTTCTAGGGAAGTAGTTTCTTTCCGAAAATGCCAGCTGACGTTTTTGACTGCCAAAAACAGCACGACCTTTCCGAAAATCTCTGGGGCTATGATTTCCCTATTGCGAATCTTTTAGGCCATGTTTCAGTAACGAAAATCCGAGTGCACTCTTTTATCGACGCCGAAAGCCTAAGGCGAACTATTGTCCACCGAACAGATGTGTACCGAAACTTCTCGTTGGGTGCCCCTGCCACTTCTTGGCCGATTTCATCTCCTACTCCCTTATTATTTTTAATCCAAGATAGCAGATATCACACACGAAAGCTAGTTTTATGACAGTCAGTGCCAATGTTTGCTGAATCAAGCTCGTCGCTATTGAAGGCTTCGGAACTTGGGTCCGGTGGAAACAACTCCCGTGTTATAGCTGTGTCGTGCGGCCTACGACGTATTTATTCCTTCCAAACCGTCCCTCAGCAGGATAGCTGCTCTCTCTCTCTCTCTCAATAAATTCCCAGAGTTTGTGGAGCTCAGAGTATCACTTGAAAAAATTTAAGCAGAGTTTTTAGCTAACGATCGAACTGGGGCCTGATCTTAGGTTTACACTCGTGGCCAGAAGAATACTTGTCAGAAAACAAAGAAATAAAATGTGTTTTTGAAGATGCCTATCACGCGGTTCAAGTTTGATTTTTACTCTAACTGGTGACGCTACGTAGAAGCGGTTTACGTTGAAGCGAGACCGCAATCATCAGTGGAGAATTTCCTGATAAGCCTGTATCTATGGTTAACTGAGAAGCGGCCTTACGCTCAGGATGAAATTTCAACCCGGGCTGAGATTCACAATGTAATCGCAACAAAATTTCAGCCCAAGGGGGCGGGGGCGATATTTCAGCCCGGGGCAGACTGAGATTCGCAATGTAATCGCAACAAAATTTCAGCCCAGGGGGCGGGAGCAAAATTTCAACCGAGCTGAAATTCGCCATGTAATCAGGCCCTAAGTGGTTCTCGATAGTAAAGTTGCGTTTTGCATGCAACACAACAGTTTCGCCTAAGGATAATCGTCAATTTAACAAATAGAATCCATGTTGCCGTGCGTCTGTTCAGTAATAGATCACAGATGACGTCAAAATGTGGTAAAAACAAAGAAGTGGCACACGAGCCGCAGGCGAGTGTGTCACTGATGTTTTTACCACATTTTGACGTCTTCTGTGATCTATTACTGAACAGACGCACGGCAACATGCAATCTATTTGTTTTATATAATAAAGAAACAAAATGAAAGCGAAAAACTTGTTTATTTTCACATTTCTGGAAAAATAGTTGCAGTGATGACGTAATCTGTGCATCTGTCCTCTAATAGATCATAGCTAAGAACCAATCACAACGCGCGAACTATTCACATTATATAAATAGCAACTGAGTGAGAGAAAAGGATCAGTTGGTCATAAAAAAAGACAAAAATTTACTTCGGTCAGGGAATTTTATTAGAATCTAAAAGTTGTTTGAATAAGTATAAATGTTAATACAAGGTCTCTCGCTTTTCATTGTATATACATTAAAAGTGAAAAACAAAATGCTATTTTAAATAAATCTTTGTTGTTTATCTTCCGTGTATTTCTCACAGAACTGGTCCCAGGCTCAAATCTAGGTTTTCTTGAAGTTTTGAACGGTGAAAATAGCAAAACCTTTGGACTGTTAGCCTCGGTACAGCAACAAAATAAACTTAACATCTTAACTTCAACCTTAATAATTTTTTTTCGTGATATTTAAAATTTTATATAATTTATGTCAAATTTCGTCGAGGTAGTAACATTTTCTTGACCTTCCTCCCATCTGAAGCTGACTAAAAAACAATTACACACTGATGAAAAAATACTGAGTCTACAGAAATCTGGTCAGCACCTCTGATTGGTTGAAATAAATATGCATCGGTAACGAACCAATCAAAAAT
>JAEMWC010000645.1:212500-262500 GCA_016490735.1 Pachyseris speciosa
TGTCGCTGACATTAGCGCGGGAACTAACGCGAGAACTAACAACAGAACTTGTTCCACTCGTCAGAGTTCTACTCACACTGAGAGGGCTGGGGGGTGCTGTGGACAGAGCGAATTACAGACTTGAGGTAAGCATCGAGAGTAATAAATCAAGAAGAAGAAGACTTAATTTTTTTTTCTTGAAACTTTATTTCCAAGAGGGTAACATAAAACAGTAAAACTAACAAACGCGCGGCCCTCAATTAACAATAATTGAAAATTACAATTAAAATACAATAAGAATATGAAAAGAATAAAATAGAACAACTGTTAAAAATGCAAGAATAAAATGCTAAATAGGAAGAAAAACGAGAATAAAATAAAACAAGAAAGTCAGCAACCAAGCAAGAGAGTGTTCATCGCAAGACTTTATTACGAAAGAAATTATTACGAACTTTAAATAGAAGGAAAAAAAGTAAAAATCAAATACTGTCTGTTCTACCGACGAAAATACAGTGCGTCGTTTTGATCCCGGTAACCGGGCTAGAGTGTGCATATGGCAAAAATTCCAGCCCGGTTACCGAGATCTCGGTCTGAGAAACGAAGATCTCGGTAACCGGACCAGCCCTCGCTTTCAAAGCATTTAGCTAGTGGTAAGGCGAGATCTCGGTAACTGGGATAGGGCGGTCAACCGGGGTCATTATGAAGAGGCCCGTAAGGCCCGCGCATGCGCAGAAGCACCCAACATTGTTGGACAAGGAATGTTGTTGTTTCAATTGCAAACAACACTCAACACGGAGGTCAATCGGTACACCAAACACGTTGGACCCAACACTGTTGGATGTTGTTAGCCGACATTATTGGAACATGAATATGTAAATGATCATGGCAGTTATAAACACAAGTGAAAATAAAGCCAAAAAAAATTCAGGTTTGTACGGGATTCGAATCCACGACCTCTGCGATACCGGTGCAGTGCTCTACCAACTGAGCTAACAAGCCAACTGGGAGCTGGTGAGTGATGAATATGTGAGAATTAATAGATGAAAATCATTCATTTGAACTGCGGATTAAAGGATGAATATTTCAATACTGCTTAAATAGTGTTAACAACTGCGATGATCATTCACATATTCATTCTTTAATCCGCAGTTCAAATATATGATTTTCATAAATTCATTCTCAAATATTGGAGGCATTTGCGCGGGCCTTTATTGAGAAGTTGAAAGAATCACGAACTGAAATGGCGTTAACTTACGGGAAATCAACCCTGTGTGGTCCATACTGCTTGCGCAGTCTTCACACGGTGCCCTTCCCAGATGAGGCGAGCTCCTGCTCCTCAATGCACGGCGAACATCTCGGTCAGCGGAACAGTTGCGACCCAACTCGGGATTACACCTGTCTTTGAAATCCATGAAGGGCATGTTGTAGCCTGTGGAGATCTGTCCCAGTTTAAGCTCCAGCTTACTCAATCCACCTCTGATTAATCCGCGGATTTCTTCCTTCACGTCTCCACTGGAGTCTTTAACACTCTTGCTCACTTCCCGACATTCGTCTGTGACACGGCCGAGCACGCGGTCCTCTTTTTCGCGGCTTTCTTTTTCTTTTAATTGTCTCTCTTCCGACCGCTGATCTTCCAGTTTTTTTTCCAACCGCTGCAGCCTGTGTTCCAGTCGACGGCGTGTGGATTCGATCTCCGCCGTGCAACGTTCCTGCCACGCTTCCAGACGGCTAAGCGACGCCTTACACGTCGCACAGTGAGCGGGGTTACATGGGATGGGTCCAAAGTCCACCTAACAAGGACAACAAGCATCACCATCAAGACTGATACCAATTTATGCCTGATTGAGGCCCGTTTACACAGGCGGCGATTTCTGTCGCACAAGTCGATGCAATTTTTGTCACGCTAAAGTTGCAATTTCAAAATCGCACGTGTAAGCAAGGTGCGATTTCAGCAAAATTTTAGTGCAATTTGTCGCCACGATACACGGCGTTTTGAGATGCAACTCACGAAACACAGTCTCAGCAAAATTGGTGTCCCCAATTAGCCTACATGAGCTAAATACATTGACAGCTGAATTAAGTTTTTACTTACTTATCAAGTTTCGAGCAAGTTCGAAACCCCTACGATGTCGCGGCGACAAATTGCACTAAAATTACGCTGAAATCGCACCTAATTTTACATGTGCGATTTTGATGTTGCAACTCAAGCGCCACAAAAATTGCATTGAGTTGCGCGACAAGAATCGCCTGTGCAAACGAGTCTTTTCGAAGTCGGACTTCACGGCATGGAGTAGACGGAAACTTGAGACTTTAACCAATACTTCCTAAATTTACCATATACACAAACGATCCGGATGGAAATTGCAAGCGTCAATATCAACAACAACAATTTATTATATACCAGCACACATTTCTAATATTAGTTACAATAATAAGTAGAGGTGACGGCGGGTGACGGCGGGCGACGGTAACTGCTCGAAAAGAAAAACGTTAGTATCAAGCATTAACAATAAAATTAGCGAAAGGAGATTTGTAATAAATTGAGTAACGTTCAAATCACAAATAACATAGACTGTTTTTCCTAACGCAAGTTGGGTAACGTACAATATGTACAAGCGTCAACTAGAATGGCCACACATGTCCAATATACACAAACTGATACAGTCCGCCAATCGATCCGCATGGACTGTACAGACTGTCAAAGGATAACTCGGTCCGTAGACGGTCCGTTAATCACATGCACATCTGTCAAGGCCAAACGCAGCAGAAAAAGTACACCCCTTGAGCAGGTCGCCCAAAATGTCTTTACCTTTTTAAACGGAATGACGCATTTAATTGATTTTCCCAACGGATTTCTCAATCGTTTTTTTCGTGTAAATGTCAGTTAAGCAACCGTGGCATTACTTACCTCATTACCACTCGACTGCTCTTCGTTCCTTCGTTTGTGATGATGTTTATCATGATGATAATGTTTATCCTTCCTGGGTTTGTCCCTTTCCTTCTCTCTATCATGATGGTGTTTCTTTCTCCTGTAGTCCCTCTCCTCATCCTGTTTTTGCCCTTTGTCCTTCAAATCCTCCTCGTAATAATCTTTTGATCGTTTATGTTCGGACTTTGATCTGTGCTCTTTGTCCTTATGTCTCGGTGATTCCTTAGTGTGAGATTTTTCCCTGGATTTTCTTATTTTCTCCTGACAGATACTACAGTCAGCTTCACTTCCCTCTTTTTCTTCGCGACGTGAATGTTTCTTTTCTTTATCCCTTTCTTTTTCTCTGTCTTTCTCTCTCCTCTTTTCCTTCTTTTCCGATTTTTCTCTATCTTCTTCCCGATCTTTCTTGCTCGACTTCTCTTTCTTTCCTCTTCTGTCCTCGCCCTTTTCCTTTTCTCTTCGTTCCTTCCTTTTCTCTTTCGTTTCTTCAATATCTCCTTTTTCCTTTATCACCTCCTCGGGTATACTGTGGTGCAAACCATTCCCCATCACCTCCCTGGGAAAGGAGAATTTGTCTTTGTGTTTTTTACCTAAGGTTCCGTTTTTCATTTCGCAGGTCAAGTCGGGATCACTAGAACTTCTAAATAAAGCGAAGAATCCTTTGTCCTTTTTTGTTTTCTTGGGTGTTAAGGTAATCGCAAGGTCATCCCGGCTTTGAGCGCTGAGGATAAGTAAACACAAAGTCACTGAAACGATTAGCCTCCCACGCAGTCGTTTTTAGGGGACTCGTATTTCAACCTCCTCCCCACTCAGAAATAGATATTTCACAAGCTACGCATTGTCAATTTGAGAGTTCTTTTACCAGTGGAAATTGTTTGGGGGTAAATTTGGGGCGCCGTCATCTCACCAAAACCATTACGTTGGAAACATGACGTCACAAATAACCGAGGTTAAACAAAAAGTCAAAATTACAGGTATTTTGTACATGGCTGTATAGCAAGATTGGTTACAATCCTCCAAAAGAAACACTGTAGCGATTTCATACTTTAAATAACAACACTGCAAATTAATTTACATTTCATATGACCGATTCTTGATTGTTATCATTTCACTTTAAAGTCTTTTAAGTCCACTTTGAATCTAATTAAACAACATAGCCCTTCAAGGTTCATTACAAGCATTGGACGAATGTAATCGATTTGTCGATGAACTTCAGTTCCAAAACGGAGACAAAATAACGCCGATGTTGCCAATTGGAGACTAATCGGAAACAATTTGTAAGCATCTATACATCGAGACTTTTTCGACCTAAATGCATTAAGTGGTTCCTTTTCACTCGTAACGGAATTTGCCCTCAGGTTGTAGTTCTAAAAATATTACATTTAGCACGAAAATTACATCTGTGATTGTATAAAGATCAATGAACCAAGGAGAGAAAAAGAAAGTCCATTAATACTTCATACAAATATTTGATAAGTCTGGTGCATGGATTATTTTGAAAAGAATGAATCTCTTGTGTGTTTATTAGGAAGTAGGTACAGTACAGTCCGTGAAAAGAAACGATATTCTGTAGATTAGTATTTAGTAGTATTGAAAATTAGAAGATGCCCTTGACATGTGTCCGTCATATTAAGCGAATTCATGCACTTGAACAAGAAACAAATGACAATCAAAACAGTGCGTTTGAATTAAGGTTAAATTTTGCATTAATTTTACCTTCGGAATTTTTGGAATATCGGACAAAAAGACCCTCGAAAAAAGGGCTATCGAAAATCAACGGCTTCCTGAGAATCTACCACGAAAATATACCAGTGAACCGAATCATTGACGGCTAATAAATACAGTCAGTTTTCAATCCAATTGTAATCAAGCTGAATATTTACACGAAAGATTTTAAACATTACAGAGTTAAACACAATGTGAACGAAAACAGAGAAACTTCTGAAACTCCATACAGTCTTTTAACAATTCAAACCGCTTAACTGAAATAAAAATTGCACAAGTGATTTTAAAAGAGTCACGGACTCGAGAAATGGCATGTTGAACACGAACATCTAGTTCGTGTAATCACACTGAAACAATGGGAAAACTTATTGTCGCCTGACCGCAATGTTGCGTCTTTTAGACCCAGCGTCAAGACAAGTATGGTCTACGAAAAGGTTGGCAAATATATGCATCTTGTATTATTTCCACAATCACTTTAGTTAACGTTACTGAACAGGAATGGCGGATTCTATCTCATACGAAGTCAAGAGCACTTGATTTCAAAGCACGTCTTTACAAAGCGGCCACATCTTTTTGAAAGTATGAAGCAGCCTACCGTCATGAACCCAGCATATTCTACAGCAATGTAGAGCAAAGCCCATCTTGGTATTTTACGTTGCGGTATTCTGTTCCGCAAGCAGCGCCTGTAAGTCGCAGGGAGGTGCTGTCTTTGAGCGAGATTTAATTTAAACAACAAAAGAGTAACGAAAAAGGCATGTAAACATATCTTATCTTTATAACTGCATAGTAAACGCACGTCAGTGATTTATCACTCTCAACGCTGTGTTTTGTAATTGACAAGAAAAGATAAAAAACCCATTCATCACAGGACAAGATATACTACTGTATAATGGCACAGCAATCATAGCTGGATCCGGCTATTCCGAACTTGAAACCCCAGTTTGGGGGGATTTACACGATACTGGTACGGCATTTAAACCGGTTCGAGTTTATCCGGGCTCCCTCTTTTTGCTCTTTATTCGTTAAAATCTCGCGGCATCGGTCCGAGTCATGTCGATGCAAATTTCAACCCGGTCTAGTTGTATCGCATCAGTTGAGGTTCTCCTACATTTTCACCGGTGTCATTTAAAAAAGGCCAGGTGTGTTTTCCTTTCGCATTTCCCCATTTTTCAACGATTTCACTGCATAATAAAACTCCACACACTGCCGTAAAAATGCTTTATGTGAACGCTGCTATATATTCCTCGCCTCGCATGGAAAGAAAGTTGTCCCAGCACTACGTAAAGACCACCTTACATCTGTCGCATTTGGGTCGCGACGAAATCACAGGAAATCAACCCAACAACCATAAAACAAGTCATAAACTTAACTTTGAGGGAAAATGAACTCAAAGCCAAACAGAGTGCAAATTTAAATCTCATATAACACGACTGATAATTATTATGTTGCACTGTTAATATTAGACTGCAAGAATACTGAAGAAACTCTTCTACTTTAAATTTCAAAACTTTATATAGAATGTTATGCAATTACACAGTGGTCACCATACTAAGTAGTTAAGGAAATCAAGCAGCTAGTTACCATTTAATGCCGTATAGCCGTCGATTATTCTATTCCTAATGTTATTAAATTTTGTTTATTTAATACTTTTTTATCAGGGCACCCCATCGAGACTGTGCCCAATATCTTCAGTGACTCAAAGTAGATCACGTAGTTCCCTCATAGAAGATGACATGCAGTCTGCCTGTCAAGAATTTCCAGGTTAAACTTCTAAAATAACTGACAGTTTTAATCAATCATACAAAACTACAGGATTCCAATTTCGACTTAATAAATCAATAATTTTAAACGTAGTTTGCCCGAGGCAATACTTTCACGAACGAGGTTAAGTCAGCACAATGTTTCAAGTAGCACCATTGAAAGATCGTCCGTTCTTCCAAACCGCAAAGCCACAACGTAAACAAGAAAATATGAGCGGAATTGGTTAAAGCAGGGTAACGAATTCATGAAACGATTACGGCGAACTTAATAGGGGACAACTTGACTCCTTCAGCAGGACAAATTTAACAGATAACCCTAAATTTCCATAAGAAAACGGGACTAATTTTCTGATATAAACCGGCGTCTTGAATTCTCACAATGTTCCGCGTTTATTGCCCCATAATTAAATTCCCACAAACCAAAACGACAGTTTGCGCTGAATTTAGATTGGATAACCTGCAGAAGAATAGAAAACCTCTTGAAGAATATGATTTCCCTTTTTTTTTTTTTTTTTTTTTGCAAATTAAACAGCTTATCTAAACAAACAGTTCCATGAAATAGTTCTCGTCTTGTCGTCTGTTTTGAAAATATTCGTATAAATATGACATCCTGTGCTGTAAATGGTTAGCTGACAGCATTCGGACGGTTCAGAATTCAAGTTAATGTCCCAAAACGAGAGACTTCTTCAAGAAAGCTTGTCTACGGCCGAAGCCGTTCACACAAACACGTTTATAACACGGTGACCGCGTTGACACTGAAAGCAGGCACTTTGCTTGGTTTAAGCAAGGGAGTCTGAAATTGATGTAAATTCCCACACCTCAGATCGAATACAGTAGTAATAACATTGTGACTGGAAATATCAATAAATAATGATATCCCACGGTCGTACTCGGAAAACAAAAATTCTGAGTGCCCAACGGGAATCCAACGCATGACCTTCCAGATTACCAGCTGGAATGCTCTAACTGCTGGGCTATTGTAAACCCATGTGTTGAGCAATACCAACAATTAAAACACCTGAGCCATAAGGACAAATATGTAATGAACACCTCGTTCTTACGGAAAGTTCACCGCACGGTCTCGGACGAGCAAATTGCATGTTAATTCTAAGCCGGGTACCAACGTAATATCGACACTGTCTGTTCCTTCGATGTGAGCACTGAAGAGTTATTGACTTCCTTAAGAGATTAACATTCGATCGGGAACCAACGAACACAAAGAAAGTTACAAAAATACACGATCATTTGAGCGAAGAGAGTGCGACAGTAAAGGTTTTCTGTAAACAGATAAACACTGGACTCTTGTCGCCAAAGGGGGTGAATTGTACGCAGCCGACCCCCTCTACAACGTGGCCAAACACGCAAGGGTGGCGCGAAAAGAGAACAAATGCAAAGAGGTAACTGAGTGAAATTAAAATCGCGATTGAACGTTCGATTCACTGAAGGCGATATAGACTCGGCCACAAAGGTTAAAAGGGGGGATGTAAACGTCTTACTATAAAATGCTGGTTGAATATTCATACCTGCTCATCGTGCAGATCCAAGGACTTACTGGGCTCCTCGACATCGCGAAAACGTCTATTACAACTGGAATTCTCGATTGACGAACGTTTAACAGTTGTGAGGGTGCCACAGCATCGAGCTTTCGCGACGACGAAATCGAATTCGCGTGTGCTAATGGCGCGTTAGCGCGAAGCTAATTTACGTACGAGGGATGTCGTGTGAATTCAAATGAGAGCAATTCACACTCCGTGGCACAATTACAATACTCCGCACAAAGGGCCGCCCCTGAAGCTCACGGCAAATACACCTACAATAGCTTTCACGATCGGTTCTTCTTGTAAGCCAAGTAACAAGGCAATAGCCGTTTTCTGCTGTCACAAATCACCAATCCTACTCGAATGTGTTTACCGACCCGGATCAACGATTTCGAATCAGTCAGATTAGACAGCTGGAAAACTTTTCTTAAACATCGTCGCAGTTTCAATAATAAACTCATTAAACTTTTTCAAGGGGTTTAATTCAATTGGGCAGGAGTTAATTTGATAAAAACCACAGGATTGTCCAATTCTTCACAGGAAACTGCAGTTATGAGAAGAGTTAGAGAATCATCGTGTGTTTCATGAACAGAAAACAACAAAGTTGGCGAGCAGGAAATGGAAAATTCAGTTTGACTTCAGCACAACAAAAGGTGCTTTCAGACAGAATCGCAACAGCATATTAAAACTGGGAGAGGTCAAACACAGCCATGGACATTTTGAAGAGTTGATCTCTTGTAAATTAAACAACAAACAATTCACGCCTACAAAATGACTTTGTTGCGAAGCGCTTCCTTTTCTTGATCACGCCGTATTGCCATTATCGAGCGTTAATCGGTACTCCATTTTTCCGTACGGCAAAACCTATAATCAAGCTTTTCTCTTATTGTCTATTCGCGTTTTTTCTAAAACGCCGACCCCTGTGGCACATTGCGGTTTCTTCAAAGCTCTCTTTCACGCCTACAAACAAATTGTTTGGGCGATTGCGATCAGGCAATAATCACCACATTTCCTGTTCGTGGTTGAATGTCCTTGAGTGGTAAAAGCATTTGATTACTTTTTAAATAATCGAAATTGACCTTATCCTGAAGTGAGTTAACATGAATTCAAAGATTAAAGCAGATTCAAGATTAAAGCGTCATAAATCTTTCAAGTCTCAAGACGGCGTACGTTCAAAACTGCATAAAATTCTCTAACTACTTACTTTTGAAACGTATTTTTACACAGAGGACAACAAAAGATAGCACATAAGATGAGGGTTCAGCTGAATAAACACACTTAACGAATTCATCCACAGACTCAAAAGTAAGAACCACATTGCACAGCATAAAGAAGACAGGAACAACACCACAGGAAAGTACCCCTCAATAGGCTTTCATTTGAATAGTCACACTTTGGGAGGTGAGGCCGTACTGTTAAAAATTTCATATTATACTCCACAACAGGATAAAGTAACAATTGCCAGGAAAAAAATGCCGGAAAGTAACAGAACAAAAGAGCAAATTTCCGGCTTCTCCTGTCAACGCCAGTTTTCCGTGATAAGCTGGAGAACTGCAAGAGACAGTATATTGCGTGATATACCTTGAGTAAGGAACCAATCAGATTGCTGAATACTGCTATCATGCGGTGAGTACGAAAGAGTGTTCCTACCCTTTTCCAGAAACAAATTTCCAGGTTTTTTCCAGGACCCATAATCCACATTAAGTATTTTCAGTTGTTGGATCTTCCCTAATACATGCCTTTCAAGAAAACTATATTACTTGAGTTTACAGATTTCCAGGATTTTCCAGAACTTCCTTCTATTTTCAAGGACTTTCGAGTCCTGAAAAATTCAAATACTTTCCAGGATGTCCAGGACCTGTACGAACCCTGAATTGAAATAAATCCAAATATTTGACCCTAACGATCGGATGTGAAAAACTAATCGCTATCTTCAGTGAGCGACAACTAAGGTATGCGAGTTAAGTAGGTATAGCTGGAAGATTTCCATGTTTTTGATGTTGCTCTGTTTTGCTTTCTCACCTTTCCTTGCTTCGGTCTTTGCTACGTGAGCGAGATTTTTTCGACTCCACATAGAGGCCTGGGTCGGAGCGGCGTTTTTCCTCCTAAACAATGAATGAGAGGTCATTTGTACCCGCTTCAACCAATCACAGCTTAACTATTAAACTATTCTCAGTCCCATAGGGTGGAAACAACACCAACCGCGCCTGACGCAATGTTCTCGCGTGGTATACCATGGAATATACCACGAGTCACTTGTACTGATTTTCTTGGTGTGCACACGAACATGTGACAAGTAGGATATTCCCTGGTATACCACCTAAAAGCTTTGCATAACCATTTTATACCAATACGAGATAAGCACAGTACTGGATGAAAAGGACGGGGTGGAATACCGACAAGTACACAACGGTTTTCCTGCATTCTGATTGGTTGTGTTGTGGTTCAATTTTATCCTCGGTTGAAATTTTGGGTATGGTTATGTTGGGAATTGTACGCTAATATTTCGTAATATATTTTTTATCCTTCCGCTTTATTACATTCTAAGTTGCCTGACAACGTTGATTGCCAAATAATTAGTTCATTATTTCCGGAACGTTAAAGGGATACAGGCGCGGATCCAGGATTTTGAAATGGGGGGTGAATTTTCTCCACCTCAATCAGAGAAATCAGAGAAATCAAATATTATTTCAATATTTGAGGGATAAGAAAAAAACAAGAAAGAAGGTGGGCTCAGAAAAAGGGGGGTGAAAATTTACCCATTTCACCTCCCCTGGATCCGCGCCTGGGATAGTCACGAAGTGATCCGTGATAAGACGTTTGTTTTCTGAATTGATTTGCGTTGGAGTAATACCAAATTTCAATCACTTTATAATAATATAGGTTAAGTTTCATGTGTATTGTAGACAGTCTAGGAGAGACGCTCATGCAATCTGGAAGCAAGTTGTAAAGCCAAATCTGTGGGAAAATTAAAAGTTGAATACGTCGGGATACACAAGTAGACTTCTATTTGTCTCGTTTCCGACTGTAATGCATGATAATTTGTTAAAAAAAAAGGAGAAAAAAGTTTGAACCAAGGATAAAATTGACACAGCAGCATTTTCTATGGCATGACGGTATGAATTGTATTTCTCGCGTGCAAGGCTGTCTGATTGTTGTTTGCCAAACCTTTGTTAAGATGAATTGGGGGAAGTTTGTATGATTCTTATGTCAAATATTTAGCAACCATATGAAGACAGGATGCAATCGACGCCCAGGAATTACTCACTGAACCCTTCACTTTAAGCGGACACATGTAAGGACATTAGTCATTGTATGTGTTTTGTTTCGAGAAGGGGAAAACAAAAAGGTTAAAAAAAAAAAGGTTTCCTCGTTCGACCCTGAGCTCAATACCGGTTTGCTTGTACGTAAGCGTGCGTTCGTTTGTCTTTAGTTAACAGACATCATACTCGAAGACACCGGCACTCACACAGCAACAGCTTCATCCCTCTATCTACCAGTATTTCCTCTCATCGCCTTTCATTCTACCCTAGAACAATTCAGTACGCAGTGAGAACACCAACCTAACTAAATTCAAACAGCCCGTTTCATCTTTCACTCAGTCAGTCCTGTAAACTAGAAATTTGTACTTTGTAATTTTTGTTTTGTTTTGCTTTGTATTGGCTGACGCCATGCTATCAATCTTCGGTTCCGAAGGTTAGTCGTTACCGGTAAATAAATAATAAATAATACCATAAATTCTGCGTAAACTGGCGTTTATGCAAACGATTCTATTGGCTTCCCTTGCTAAATCTAGGCTCAAACCACTCTTAAAAGACAACAGCCTTAGTCACCTGTGACTTGATGGAGCCTTTTGAGTTATTCCTGCGGCCTTTCCTTAGCGCTGCGTTCCGTTTCTTGAGGAAGGCGCTGTATTCTCGCTCAATTGAACACATCTCGTTCGGTTTAATTGTCAGCACCTTATATTTTAATTTTCCCTTATCCTTCCTCTCCTCTCGCCATGTTAGGCAGCTTGAATCGTCTGTTTCGGCCGGCAATTTCTAAGATAGGTCAGCCAAAAATTGACAAATATATGAGGTTGTCAAAGTTTTTACGAGTCAATGGACTCATAACTAAAGGCGCCCAGGGATATGTCTGAAAAGTCTGCATACTAAATGCCTACATAAGAATACGATGTACCAAACGGAAATGGAAAGGAAAGTTTGCCAGTTCCGCGAAGAAAACGCATCCACGACATAGGGGCTTCAATTATCCAGTTAAGCAAGTGTGATGCACGTGCCGAGACCACACCCAAGAGGTCGGTATTTGTGACAGAGGTGTTGGTATACATAGCTGAGTTACAGTATAGCACCAGATTAATAATCCTTTTCGAGAGAAAATGATCGTTTGGCTCTTCCAGTTTTGAGATGACCTATACATATGTTGTTTCTTAAATTTTACAACTAGGGTTTCATTGAAAGACCTCGAAACATTTCGGGGGCGGGGGCTCGATTCATCATCATTATTATTTCCTTAACCATCACAGTCATATATTACTATGACGTCAAGTCACTTAACACATTACAAACCTACTACTAGCCGCAAAAACAAAATTATTTTTGCAATTGCATGTGCACTGTCAGCGCACATAAGCTTTGCTTTCTTTGCTCAAACCTTAGCACCGTGGAACGTCTTTCCCTTGCAAATGCTGAGTCTGATACCGAGTTTCACAGAGGCATCTCTAGCGAGCTAATCGACAAAAAAGTAAAACATAGCACAATGACACCCAGATGAGTTTCAGGCGCCAACAGCTCACCTTAGTCTCCTCGAAGTCAAGTTCCTTTGTGAGAGGCTTTGGTACCCATAACTGAGTTGCAGTAGTAGCTTGTGTGGAGTCTACAGACTCTACCATCATACTGGATACATCAAGACTGCGGGGTCTTTCTTTCCTGCCTCTTCTGAACACGAACTGAAAATGGGGACAAAAATGACGCGGTAACTAAAACAGTAAGCACAACCTCAGCCTCCTGCGTGACAAAGCTTCCCTCCGAAGTAGCGAAAAATGTTCTTTCACCGTTTACAAGGTGCTTATGTGTGTGACACGAGTACAGTTTACGCGTTCGAACCATAATACCAAACTCGTGACAACAGTGCAATCCTGCCTGGAAACGCTGAATGCTTTAGCTCCGAGAGCTAAGGAGTGGGGACTGTTTCTTAGAAAACAGGGGAAAATCTAAAACAAATTTGCAATATTTAAACATTCTTGCACTATCGAGAGCCATATTTTAGCCGGCAACGTACCTTCCATGTGTCATTACTGGGGGAGCCAGTAGTTTCGAGATCTTTTTAAATCCATTCTGAATAGCTATATCCCTGGCGGTATCACCAACCTAAGGAGAGAAAATAAGCAGAAAATAAAAACATAAACGAGTGGTGATAGTACAGAATATGTCAAAGTCTTGGTTCATCAAGCAAATGGGTTGTGGAGTTCTTGAGAATTAAAGAATTAACCACTACATAATGAACCTCTTCATAACGAAGTTCTCCCAGGCTGTTGTAACGAACCCTCTTCTATTCTTCAATTCGGCAAATGTTGTCATTAAAATGAAAAAAAAGAAAAAGAACCTTGACCAAATCCGGTCCAATGAAATCTTCATCGTAATGAACAAAATCAAGAAACCCAAATTTAAAATCTTCTTCGATATAATCAGGACAAAACGGCATCTGACACTGAATGGATATGATCAACAAAGCTGGAAGTTATTTATTAAATCCTCTGAAATTTTCATTGTCAAAGGCTGACAGGTTCTGAAAAATAGTTCATCTACACCACTTATTTTCTTTGGTGGTTGTCAGTTCAAAAATTATCAAATTAACCATTTGCCAAATCCCCAATATAACGAAGGTTTTTTGTTGTTGTTATTGTTGTTTTCAACAAACTCTTTATCACTGGTTTCGATTAAATCCGAGCCCCCTGTTACAACGAACTTACACTTTTCCAGACCCCAGGCTGGTACTGCGATATACAATACTTTATTTCAAAATAACGTGTATAGTTATTAAGAGAAAGGAAACCCAGAGGTTTCCGCTGCAGCTAGCACAGCTCTTGTGATGTTGATATGAGACCAGTCTCAAATCCATACCTTGGTTTAGGTAAAGGATGAAGGAACCACTTGAAACTTACAGAGATATTAGGCCATGAATTTATTGACAAGCTATTCTGCTGCTCAGTTTCTCGATCAAGACTGTTTTGAAGTTCATACTCTGGATAAACATTGGTCACCAAGTTGGAAGAAGGTTAATATTACAGAATAACGCTAAGTTTTCCAGAGGCCATTTTGTCCCCTTACATTATTTTTCGTGCTGGTAATACTTCCCGCATCCACCAACATCTCGGCCAATTTCTCGTGCCCCATGCTGGTAGCAATGTGGAGAGCGGTGTTTCCGTCCTGAGAGGAAAAAACGCCTTAAGTTGTCCACAGCAGCAAACTGCAGATAAATTCTAAACTGCTTATATTGACACACTCCTCGAATGGAGGGCTGCATGGTTTTGTCCATGCGTTTTAATGTTCAGATTGGTTTTGGTCATCTACATTTTGTTTTGCGAGACACCATCTTGACTCTTTTGGACTCCTTGCTATCCGGGACACGTGGTGTGGCAACGCGTGTGTCGGAGGGCAAGAGAGACCAAGGTATGGAACTTGATATCTTGCACGGGTCATCATTGTGCAATTTATTTGCGCTCGCATTGAAGGTGGCATCATTTAATTTCCTACACAGTGCTAACGGGTCCCTAAACAGACACAACAACTGTCCATGGTTGCAACAATACTTTATTGGGTTTCAGTCATGTTGGTGTCTCGCAAAGTAAACGTTTTTCACGTAGTATCAGCCTTGCCTTTGTAATATTCTACTCCCATATAAATATCAAAGGGAGTGCTCACAAGAACGTTTGGTACAAAAGGTGTAGGCAAGGCACGGCTCCAGACACGAAGTACAAGTGGATGTGTAACCACTTTGCACTTTATAATTTGATTTGCTCTCCTCTTCATTTGTACCAATTAATCGTCTTGTGAATAACTAACCTCAAGCAATTATCTACCTCCAAGAGGAACCAAGACAATATATCACCCAAAATTTTCACATCCTGACTTGACGAATAAGTTGGATTTCTTACATGTTTCTACCTGATAAGTTATACCTCTGCCAAACCGTAAATGGCATCAAATGCAACAACTATGGTGGGTTTGAAAAGGAGCATGCGAAGTGGTATCAAAACTGTAATTTCAATCCAAAAAAGGGAGGCAGATTTCAGTTAATTTCATTCCATGAATTTCATCTGACAAAAAGCAAGGTTTTCTTGAACTAGCAGCACACCCAATCTAAAAATACAACGATCAGGAGCTAGCAAAGAATGCAAACTAGGGGGTTGGAATTGATCCACTACTCATCAGGCTGGAGGGGGATTATGTGGTAGCAACAACTTACATTGTTTTGCTCTGATATATTGTCCTGAGTAGTCTCTAAAAGGGTTTTACACACATCCACATGACCATAGCGTACCGCAATGTGCAAGGGAGAGTCACCGTACTGTTGGGAGAAGAAAGCAAAATGGACCAAAACCTTTTGTCAGTTCTTTGCTAAAACTGTTGCTGGAACTTTATATACCGTAAATCATCTATTAACACATCTGAGGGTGGCAGGAGCTTAATACAGAGGGGACTTCTAAAGAAACAGGACTATCAACTCGACAAGGGAAAAGTTAAAGCACATGAAGTTTGAGGCTGGATGCAGCCCAAGTCCCAGCACATGGATGAACTGTACTTTGATCAGTGCAATGAAGTGTTACATTTTTGTAAATGACTGTCATTTATCTTATTATATCTCTCACTTAGTAAGCACGCTGTGATTGGTCAATCTTGCTGGCCAATCTTGCTGGCCGTATTCTACAGTACGGTCCGCTTGACGTCAACTAGTTTTCTTTCCCGTGCACCGGTTTAACCTCAGAGATATCATAAATATCTTAGTTACTAACCTCGTTTTCTCTGTCCGTACTGTAAGTTATGGACCGAGTTTTTTCCCGTTGATTTATGGCCCAAGCGCGAAGCATGAGGGCCATAAATTGATGGGAAAAAACGAGGATCCAGATCTCTGTCCGTACTGTAAGTTACGGATCCTCGTTTTTTCCCATTAATTTATGGTCCTCACGCTTCACCCTTGGGCCATAAATCAACGGGAAAAAACTTGGTCCGTAACTTACAGTACGGACAGAGAAAACGAGGTTAGTAAGAGGTATGTAATTTGGTTGTAGAGGAAAAGGTGGGAGGGGAGGGTAGGAGGGGAGGGGAGGGGGGGGGCTTAATAACCTTCTGCCTCCAAAAAGGGCGATTATTAGACGGGAGGCTTATTTGAGAGAACAGGCTAAAAAAGGATTTATGGTAATTGGGGCTGACTAGTAGACTAGTAGCTAGTGCTACAACTTATAATAGAACTTTCCAGTCAACAAAACAAGCACAGGCAAAGAATGAACAGCCAACTTACATTATTCTTCACTAGTGGATTAGCTCCTCCCTTGAGCAATGCTTGCACTGTTTTGCTGTGACGGTTCTGAGCAGCCAGATGGAGGCCTGTATAACCAGTCTGAAAAACAACAATAACACAGTGTTTAACAATTTTGTGCTGCACGATGACATTCCAACATGAGATGAAACAGATTCATGAGGTTATTTTTTATGTAGTGATGGTTGTTTGCCTCCACATTAAAAGATAACCTTCTTCAGTGATAAAAAAAGTTTTCATAAGCTAAGATGAAATCAGCCAAAAACTGAAATATTCCCCTTTATACACATCTGATTTAAGCTTCAGACATTTGCAGTGGAATGTAACTCCAGCCTTCAGATCCATCAAGGCTTTATTCCCTATCGTAACACAAGGAAGAAAATCTGGCAAGTTTAACTCTCTCTATATCTCACTTTTGATCACATACCCTAAGATCTGGATAGTCCGCACCTACGTCATGCTGACTATGACATATTCGTGACTTGTAAGAGTTGTGTTCATTCTTTCCTTATGTCTAGTATTGTTTTGGTGGGGGAGGGGGGGGGGACAAATGAGGGGAGGTCAGACTTTTAAATTGTGATCACTGACCATTTTATTTACTAACTTACCCGGTTATGAAGATTCACATTACATTCGGCATTCACAAGACACTCAACACATTTACTGTAACCATTCCAAGCTGCCTCATGGAGAGCTGTGTTCCCATTCTAAGAAAACATAGTCACATTCTTAATTATCACAGTTTTATGCTACCATATTAATGCTTTAAATGGAGTGAATACCAGCCTTGTAGGGATACTCCTGAGATAATATAACACTCCTTAGGAGAGTTTTTCACTATGCTCTTAAAATAATGACTGCCTGAGCCAGCAGACCATTACTTTAAAAAGCTTTTTCTACGCAGCTGTCAATGACAGTAATCCAAAGGGCATTAAGTTCCTCACCCCCTTTATACCTCTGGGAGAACTGGGACTTCATTTACCTCATCTTTCTTGTCTACAGAACAACCAGCCTTTAATAAAACATGAACAACATCTGCATGGCCATCAATGACAGCACGATGAAGAGCTGTCACTCCATTCTGTAGTTAAAATTTAATAGAAATATAGTATATAATGTGCAATATAATCTATTAACTTAAAAAATAATGTAATGAAGTACTAGATGTATACCAAAACTGCTGTTTGAACTGTCCAGAATTGAAAGATCAATACAAAACAATGACAAATTACAAAATAATTAAGGTGTTGTATGCATAACAAAATTATTTTTTTAAGTCTAGCTTACACCGAATGGCTTTCACTGGCCTCCCTCACAATAATTTTGTGAATCATATGGGGATTTCCTCGATAATTTCCTAACATCAACGATCGCAATCACATTTAATAAATAAATGTGTTCCAATGGTTAAATAAATTGATAGCAGTCATTCCTTTCACCTGTTGCATTATACCGTGCAGAGAGGTATGGGAGGTGGGAGAGGGGAGGGTGAAGAGGGGAGAGGAAATCAAGGTGGGAGAGTGGAGGGTGGGAAGGGGATAGAAGATAGGTGCAAGAGGGGAGGGTGGGGAGGGGAAAGTGAGGTGGGAGAGGGGAGGGGAAAATGAAACAGGAGAGGGGAGGGTGAAGAGGGGAGAGGAAATCAAGGTGGGAGAGTGGAGGGTGGGAAGGGGATAGAAGATAGGTGCAAGAGGGGAGGGTGGGGAGGGGAAAATGAGGTGGGAGAGGGGAGGGGAAAACGAAACAGGAGAGGGGAGGGTGAAGAGGGGAGAGGAAATCAAGGTGGGAGAGTGGAGGGTGGGAAGGGGATAGAAGATAGGTGCAGGAGGGGAGGGTGGGGAGGGGAAAGTGAGGTGGGAGAGGGGAGGGGAAAATGAGATAGGAGAGGGGAGGGTGAAGAGGGGAGAGGAAATCAAGGTGGGAGAGTGGAGGGTGGGAAGGGGATAGAAGATAGGTGCAAGAGGGGAGGGTGGGAGGGGAAAGTGAGGTGGGAGAGGGGAGGGGAAAATGAGATAGGAGAGGGGAGGGTGAAGAGGGGAGAGGAAATCAAGGTGGGAGAGTGGAGGGTGGGAAGGGGATAGAAGATAGGTGCAAGAGGGGAGGGTGGGGAGGGGAAAGTGAGGTGGGAGAGGGGAGGGGAAAACGAAACAGGAGAGGGGAGGGTGAAGAGGGGAGAGGAAATCAAGGTGGGAGAGTGGAGGGTGGGAAGGGGATAGAAGATAGGTGCAAGAGGGGAGGGTGGGGAGGGGAAAGTGAGGTGGGAGAGGGGAGGGGAAAATGAGATAGGAGAGGGGAGGGTGAAGAGGGGAGAGGAAATCAAGGTGGGAGAGTGGAGGGTGGGAAGGGGATAGAAGATAGGTGCAAGAGGGGAGGGTGGGGAGGGGAAAGTGAGGTGGGAGAGGGGAGGGGGAAATGAGATAGGAGGGGAGGGTGAAGAGGGGAGAGGAAATCAAGGTGGGAGAGTGGAGGGTGGGAAGGGGATAGAAGATAGGTGCAAGAGGGGAGGGTGGGGAGGGGAAAGTGAGGTGGGAGAGGGGAGGGGAAAACAAAACAGGAGAGGGGAGGGTGAAGAGGGGAGAGGAAATCAAGGTGGGAGAGTGGAGGGTGGGAAGGGGATAGAAGATAGGTGCAGGAGGGGAGGGTGGGGAGGGGAAAGTGAGGTGGGAGAGGGGAGGGGAAAATGAGATAGGAGAGGGGAGGGTGAAGAGGGGAGAGGAAATCAAGGTGGGAGAGTGGAGGGTGGGAAGGGGATAGAAGATAGGTGCAAGAGGGGAGGGCGGGGAGGGGAAAGTGAGGTGGGAGAGGGGAGGGGAAAATGAGATAGGAGAGGGGAGGGTGAAGAGGGGAGAGGAAATCAAGGTGGGAGAGTGGAGGGTGGGAAGGGGATAGAAGATAGGTGCAAGAGGGGAGGGTGGGGAGGGGAAAGTGAGGTGGGAAAGGGGAGGGGGAAATGAGATAGGAGGGGAGGGTGAAGAGGGGAGAGGAAATCAAGGTGGGAGAGTGGAGGGTGGGAAGGGGATAGAAGATAGGTGCAAGAGGGGAGGGTGGGGAGGGGAAAGTGAGGTGGGAGAGGGGAGGGGAAAACGAAACAGGAGAGGGGAGGGTGAAGAGGGGAGAGGAAATCAAGGTGGGAGAGTGGAGGGTGGGAAGGGGATAGAAGATAGGTGCAGGAGGGGAGGGTGGGGAGGGGAAAACGGTGGGAGGTGGGGAGTGTCGAGGGGAGAGAAGCAAGGTGCAAGAGGGGAGGGTGGGGAGGGAAAGTGAGGTGGCAGAGTGGAGGGTTGGGAGGGGAGGGGAAAACAAGGTGGGAGAGGTGAGGGTGGGGAGGGGAGAGGAAAGTGAGGTGGGAGAGGGGAGGGTGGGAATTGGGAGGCAGGAAAAAAATAATTTATAAGGGCGGGAGCAATGTGAAAAATGTGTGAGCCTGGTAAAAAATGGTATGAGAGGCGAAAGAAGAATGTACAGTAAGCAGGCGATTTTCACTCCCTGTTCTCCATCCTCCCCCCCCCCCCCCCCCCTCAATAGGGGGCCTCTTTTCACAAAATGTTTAAATGAAAGTTTAAACCTAAAATGGGAAAAATTCCAAAGGGGCAAGGGTTGAAAGCCACACAGGAGAGTATGGTACAACAAATGTGATAGCAAACAAAACTTAAGGTGCAGTAATGTACCTCATCAGTGAGATCCAAGTCAGCTCCTGCTTCTGCTAAAGCCTTTATAGAGGACAACTGACCTTTGTAGGCTGCAAAATGGAGAGCTGTCTTGCCATTCTGAAGATCAAAGAAAATTTCAATCATGAGTGTAGCAAAATTTGAAAGAAACACAACAATGAAAACTGACTACCGGTAGTAAGGAAAGCAAATGACATACAGTCGAACCTCCACTAACGGACACCTCCCGTAAGTGGACACCTCCAGTAATAGGAAACCAAACCGGGTTCCTGGCGATTTCACCTCTCCAACACTACATTTTTAACCCCCCATCAGCGGACACCTCTCGTAAGTGGACACGGACACGGACACCTACTCGGGGTCCACAGGGTCTAAAATAACCTCCCGTAAGAGGACAGTAAACAATATCATGAAAATTTCTAACGAAATAGGTTCAGTTTTAGTGGTTTGATCACACAGACATAGACAAAAGCAGTGTTTGAGTCTGAACAGTACAGTGTATATGAAGGTAACATAGTCAGTCAGTCAGTATTTCAAAATTTTCCTCCGGTAAGCGGACAGTTACCCTTGGTCCCATGGGTGTCCGCTTATGGGAGGTTCGACTGTATAACTTACTTAATTTAAAGAGCCTTGTAACAACCTACTTGCCCACACATGCAAAGGAGGAGCCCCGTATGAACGACGCAACGCTGCCTCAGCGCTGCAGCAGTTCACTTTTATGGTTGCACAGCGCTTAAGCATCTGTAAAGCAGTGCTCATGAGTCACTCAAGCAAAGAACGCCACATTTCGTGCGCTGCGAAAGTGCTGCAAAATATTATCACGGTAAAGCAGCAGTAAAGCAGCACTGCGAGTTGCTGCTTAAAAGCTGCAACGAGACTTAGATATAAACATTGAAACCACTCCGTATGACAACCTTAATTCAAGCGATGGTTGAGGCTGCATTATCGACGCACAATGCTGCAGATACCAAATAAGGACTTTCAGCTCTTCAAAATAAAAACCCTGGAAAGCAAAATACATCAGTGGAGATTTCTTTAAAACAATTTATAACCTTGGCCATGAAAATCACGAACGATCCGGCATTACTAATGACATTTGGTGCATGTTTCTAACTTGGGGCCTCGCACATGTTTGAATGCTCGTTTGGCAGTTTAAATGGATAGAGCACAATACCATGCATAGAAACAGAGGTGTACAAGTCATGTTCTTCCACATCCTCGAACTTCCAAGCAACAAAGCAAAGGCCACGAATGAGCACGACCTCGGCCACGGACGTACATGGCGTGCATTTACTAGGACAGGAAAAGGGATGGCAACGTCTGTAAATAAGGATTTGTCTTTTGCCGTCCATTTTTCGTTTCTCTGAACGTCTGACATGTTTTAATCGAAGGTACTACACCTTGTGACTCACTCATACCGAGCTTGAACATGAAGGGTTCTTTGTTCCATTCATCACCAGATATCATATACGTGGTTTGCAGCCAGTCTCTGGAGACACAGATAACAACCATGAAATGGACAACTGCTGGTGGACAAACAAAAGGAGCTAATGAGAGATCTACTGTTTACGTCCACCAGCATGGCGGCGATGACGTAACGTGAAACCACCTATTTCTAAGAGATTGAGACCTTCTGATTGGCTACCGTTTTGAAAAGCTCATTCCATCCATTTTGGCACACTGAGCACAACGGTTAGTTCCAGGTAGTTGTGACCGTTTTGCGCCTGGATTGCTTGTCCTGGTTTTTCCGAACTCTTGAAGCTTTTCCACTTTCAGAGGCAATGGCCGAGAATTTGTATGTGTATGTGTATTTTGCTAGCGATAATACAGTCGGTGTTGCCTACTAAAGTCTCGGTGTATACACTACACTAGGGGGAGTTCAAGGAGCAAGACAAAGTAGGAGTGAAATGGCGCATTCATGGAAAGCAGCAAGTGTTTATTGGGACTATCCTCCATGTGTGCGCAATGACAAGGAATGCCCAGCACTTAAACAACACAACAAATCAGTTATGCAAGACAGCAAGAGAGAAACCTGCAAGCATCGAATTTAACACGATTGCAGGACCATCACTGAAGTTGCAAGTTTTTCGGTGACTCATCTTGCCATCTAAAAATTTACTCCTGGGTAGTTAGTGGTAAGCCAGAAATGAAGCTGCAGTGTTATTACCCGGGTCGCGCGCGTCTCGCGCGGCGCCCGGGTCTAAGATTACCGACGGTTCTTCTTTTTCGTCGAGTATCATCCACAAAGTGCACTTCCGGCGTTTCTGCGCAAGCGCTAACTATTTTTAACAGAGTGATGCCTGTTGTCACGTATCGGAAAATGTCGATTCACCTTGTGTCTTTTGAAGTCTGAACAAACAATATGTTAAGAGAAGTGTCTATGCGAATGATTGCAAGTTCAACGGCGAGAAGAAAGCTTTTAACATGAGTAAACTTAACTCCAGATGGACTGCCATGTTTCCTCGTGTCTGCTTCAGTAGACTGCGAGTAGTCTCTAATTTTGGCGATGGATTGTGGGGCGGGCGAAAGACACGTGCGCGCGCGAAGTTGCAAGGAGACACGACGCGAGGGGAGCGCCAAAAATTAGAGACTACAGACAAAGGGAGTTTGACCTTTCACGGCCGAGTGATTCGGAAGTATAAATCTCATATCAACAGCAAGAATGATACTTGTTGTCACGTATCAGAAAACGTCGATTCACCTTGTGTCTTTGAAGTCTGAACAACTAATATGTTCAGAGAAGTGTCTATACGAATGTTTGCAAGTTCAACAGCGAGAAGAAAGCTTTTAACATGACCAAAATTTAACTCCAGATGGACTGCCGTGTTCCCCGTATCCGCTCCATTGAGATGTACATTTTGTTGAATAACTCAAGTACGGGATATCACACACCCCTGAGACTTTGACAGGTAGTTAATTTACTATTTTAATTTCTGGACTTTAATTTTTGAATGATAAGCGATTAGTTTTTACAAATGTACTAGCGTCCCTTGAAACTGTCCAGAAACGTTCCTTTCTTGTGTTTCAAATGACCCTGGATTGACGTATTTGTAAACAGTTTCACTCTAATTAATTTTCTACTCACATTTCACCGAGACTCCATTCACATTTATGCGAAAAAATCCTACATCGTTCGATAAGCATTTCCTTTCTCAAACAATTATCCATCGAAGTGAAAACAAGTGTGCTTAGTTTTTTTTGGAATCAATACACTATTTTTATCACCTTGCATAATGATAAACCTCTGTGGCCTAAAGGTCATTGCATGTTCCTGCCTGTGACGCAGCTAACCTGGGTTCGATGTCTGTTAGTGGTATATATTACAGGCTTTATTTTTTCTGTTTCTCTTTTTCTTGTTCTTTTAGAAATATTTTTTACAAGTGTTATAATTATTGTTCTCAATGGTTGAGCTGTATTTTAGAGGAATATATGTTGATAGGGGTCTAAAGAAATAGACTCCAACACAAGCTAAACACAATGCGTCCGATGTAAGAAAGACAGACTTCCCTCTATTCTTTTGTTTAGCACTAAGTTAGGGATACAATACTGTTTTTTGCAAGCCCGGGTTTAGGCTAATTGTAGCCTCTTGTTTTGTCAAGGATTACATCCAAGATAGCAAGTCTGTGACTCTACAACAAAGTGAACAGTCACTAAAGTGACATGGTGACATACTGTAATTTGTTTTGATCATGAATCCATCTGTTCTTTGTAGCAAGGACCTACCTTCCTCACGCTTCGTCTCTGAAGTTGACACATCAAAAGGAGTTGTTTTTGCTCATTGCTTTAAGGTTCAAAAGTATCCTTTGCAGGTGGTTTTGTAATTTTTATGGCATACATCAAATCCTCCTGTGTGCGTGGCTCACTTTTAACCATATTTATGGTGGACCATGCGCAAAATCTATCCGAAATACATGAACTGATTCATAAAAAAAAATCGTAATTCATTAATAATATTGAAAAGTGTTGGAGATGAAGGTGTCTCGCTCAGAATTTTCGTTATCCCCATATCCAGATGACTGATGTTTTTATTGATTCTTTTTTTAAAATTATCGATTGAATCGCAATCGCGCACAGCAACTGTTCTTTGCAGCGCTTCACCAATGCTGCACAGTGCTGCATAAAAGCTGTTTATCGACCGTATGGCTTTGTATGGCTATTTTGTTGCATCTTTCCGGCAGCGCTCCTGTGGCTTTCAGTGTCGCTGCCGTAGCGTTCACATAGTCACAAAAATGCACTGCTGCAGCGAATGGAAAACAGCGTTCATGCAACCTTTCTGCAGCGCTCATTGCAGCACTAATAAGTCGCTAAAGTAGCGCTGTTTTAACGTCTTCTGGGTCATACAAGCTAGGAGGGGGAAGGAGGGGAGCAGCTATGCTCCAAAAGAATTTTGGTTAAGTGTCCACCCCAACCTCAAAACTAAAAAATCAAATAAAAGAGGTTGGGTAAGAGCCAAGGTAATTCTGAATGTTTTTGCTCTCAATTCGGAAGATCTTTCCGAAAAATTATGAACTATCTTAACGCAGTCAATAACATGGAGGTTATCAGCACTGAATTGTTGCCAGTAACCACAAAAATGATTGCTTTATTCAATTGACCCTATTTTGGACCATGACCATAAACAACCACAGTCTTTTTCCTGGATTTAGATGAAGGGAAAAAATGATAAATTTACCTTATCTATTCTTGAGTTAACATCAACACCCAAGGCAACGAGGCGAGAGATTTCCGCAACCTTATTTAGCTTGACAGCGAGGAGAAGCTGGTCACCTGCATATTTACTCTTTTTGAACATTCGCCTCAATGTCTGTCAGTACATCACACAATTTTACACATGAACTGCATTATAGTTGTGAAAAAACCACAGCAGGATTTGGCCATCTTCTCTAAAATGGAGGCAAACAAGCAACATAAATACATCAGCCACCAGAAAACTTTGTTACACATATTTGTCTCAAGCGGTGAGTGGCATATGGCCTGCTGAAACAGCAAAATAATTAGCATGCAAGCCACCATGCTGGGAGGAAGCAAAAGGAAATGGTAATGAATTTATATTATACTGCATATATATCACATACTGGTAGTTTCATGGTGGGTTTACAATTATTCTTCTCTAGCACAAAACATGGGAGGATAATATCAAGGATTTGGACAGGGGGGGGGGCACTACAAAAATTTAATACAGGGAGGCTCTGCCCCGAGGTCCGACCCCTTACCCTTTTATATAGCATTTTTGACAGAAAATGTACCCCTTTTGCATACCTTCCATTCAGATTGACAGAATTGGTACCCCCTTCACATACCCTCCATTGGAACAGTACAGCCATAAGGTATGCGTGTTCGAAATATTTTAATGAAGCCCTTTTAAATACTACCTAAATTACAGATTTCTCTACCCTTTCATATACTTCGACTCGTGAAATCCCTATCCTTTCATATACCTGTAGCAGTATCAGCCTTTGATCAACTAGCTAACACACTGACCAAGATTCTATCTAAAAAGGTAGTGTGATCTCTCTGACTGGAAAAACCATTGAACAGAATTGGTATGCCATGTCTCAGTAACCACCCCAGAAGAGGGAAGAAATAAGATGAAGGGTAGACATAATAGAATAATATATAGAAATATAATATCAAAAATAAATGGACATGTCTCAGTCTCATTGGCTGAAGACAGAGAACAGTAGAAAAAGATATCCCCCTAAAGTTACCAGGGAACAACAAATTGAGTAGTAAAATTAATTAATTATTTGTTGTGTTCCTGACCAATAAATTCATGGTATTCAAGTCACATGTATACCTCTGTAAACCCTAATAGAAATCAGATAAAAAATTATGGATTTGTACAACTGTAAATTAAAATTTACTTTTGATAGAAATCAGAGGAATTGCAGATTAAAGATGAATTATGGATTAATAAATTAACTTTTGATAAAGATCTCTTCCTAATAACAATGCACAACCCATCTCCTAAGGGAAATCACTTTTCAGCTTCAGTTTATTATTTTTTTGCCATTTCTGTTCATTACAATATAAATATATATTAAACTACAAAAGATATTAAATAACAAATGAAAGAGCTCAAGAATGAAACACATGGCAATTAAGGACCAGTTAGCTCTGAGTTGGTAGAGAACTGGACTTAGCCGTGCAGAAGGTCGCGGGTTCAAACCCCGGCCGGACCAACACTCAAAATAAAGTACATGTAGATATAAGGGCTGTGCTCTAGCAGCACCCGGTGACCCCTGGCAACTTACTTTTGCCTTTCGGTGACAAGGAAATTTTATTTTTTACCAAAAATTACTATGCTGGGCACCCTGAATGTTAAAGCTAGGTTTTGTGTTTTGGGCTCCCAAAAATTTTTCTTAGAGCACAGCCTTGAGGTGTGTATGCATGTTAGGGCTTAATTATTCAGGTTACAGGCTCCTCAAAAAATACAATTTTCAAATAATAATTATTATAGGCATGTCTTGTTTCATTTATAAATACATGTATGTTAAAAAGCAAGCACACATTTGCTTGCTGAGCTTATGTAAAGATGTCTGCACACCATAACAGTCATACCCTGATTCAGCAGTAGGGGTGTGCAAAATAATTAATTTGCCAAAATTCACAAAACAATAACATAAATACATTTATGTTGAAAAGCAACCACAAATTTGCTTGCTGAGCTTACGTAAAGATGTCTGCACACCATAACAGTCATACCCCGATTCAGCAGTAGGGGTGTGCAAAATAATGAATTTGCCACAATTCACAAAACAATGAATATGAATACAGTCGAACCAACATTAACCAGCCACCCTCGGGGAAATGGAAAGTGGCCTGAGTTGACTTAATAGGGGGTTGTGAATGATATATGAAATGAATCATGTATGAACTGCAGAAATGAAATCAAATGAAGAATGACCCTCGCAGTTGTGAGCGCAATTTATGCAATTGCAAAAAGAAGCCTGAAAAAAAATTCAGGACTTCAACAGGGTTTGAACCCGTGACCTCACGATTATTAGAGCATCGCACCGGTAATCGCAAGGTCACGGGTTCAAACCCCATTGAAGTCCTAAATTTTTTTTTCAGGCTTCTTTTCGCAATTGCATAAATTGCATTCACAACTGCGAGGATCATTCTTCATTTGATAATAGGGGTTGGTCGCTTAATAGGGGTTCATCAGGAATTGGTCTGAAACTTACTTAAAACATCCATGTATTCAAATACAAGTATGCTTAAAGGCTTTTAACATCTGCTGGACATAATAAAGCATTTAAAAATCACACAAAACCAATTTTAAGAAAATCCTGAGATAAGGTCTCAACATGAATCAGTTACATTGAAAAGTTAGCGACATGTAACGACATTCAGTAGTAATACTGTATTAATTCAGTGATTAATTACATAAATTCAATTTTAAGGAAATTCGACGATGAGGTCTCAACAAGAACCAAACAACATGGAAAAAAGTTGGCCATTCACGGTAGCTCGAAAATGGTAGTAAATTTTGAGTATGTATTCGGTCAGTTTCTAAAATAAACAATGTCATAGTGTAAAGAGAACAATAAACGTGTGTTTAGATTTATTTATCAGTCGTTACTTTCTATTTCTGCCAAACCACACATATTTAATTTTGGGTGGCTGCTTAATAGGGGTAAAAAACAATAGAAAACCTTCATCGGGGTGGCCGCGGTCGCTTAATAGGGGTTTTATTTATAGTATTTAACTGAAAATAATTTCGGGACTTGAATAACTGGCCACTTAATAAGGGGTGGCTGCTTAATACAGGCCATCTGATATTATGCGATGGTGCGATTTTGCACAATTGACCTCAAATTGCACCCGATCACACAATTCATAAAAAATCACTTAATTCATAAAAAATCGCACAATTCTCAAAAAATAAACCATAAATAAATGCCTTATTTGAAAAAATTCCGCATCTGCACTTAGTTTCAAGATCATTTCCCTTCCAAAAAGCCCAAGAAACAATGTCGTCATTCTGAAACCATCAATTTCACAAACAATCAAAGTTCAAGGCGTTATTTTCGTTTTTGGCAGGTCTGGGGTCTGTTGCTAGTTTTTTCCATTATTAAAGAATTGCCTGTTGGTGTAATGCAAACAATTCTTTTCTTTGAGTTATTAGCCTATCAGAATTGCTGATATATCCTTCTATATTCACCTTCTAAGTACGTGGTAATCAGAAATGAGCAAACTTCATATTAGGAAAGCATTGTATGACAACAAAATGTAAGCTAATATTTAAGTCCTTTCGCGTGCATTGCTGACGTCCTCATGGACAAGTTTATAGTGAAAACGCCCACTGTTCCTTCATGTTCAACTACTGGGAAAACCAAATTGCACCTTCCTTCAAATTTGACTGCCAAAGACAGAGCAGAAAAATATGCCACCGGTACATTCCATGTGGATGATGGACTGACGTTTTGTTCTTCATGTAACGTAGTAATCGATCATTTAAGAAAATCATAATTAAACTTTTATCCCAATTCACTCATAATTGCTTATTTTGTTCTTTTAAGAAAAATCGTTGTTAGAGCAGCACAAAAGTGGTTTTCTTTCTCAGATTCCTAGTAAAACAACCTTAAAATAGTTGAGGAAAAATTCGCATAATTTGCCGCATAATAATCCTTTCTTATCGCACAATCTACCCTGAAAATATATAGACAATTTCTGATTTTTGATCGCACCCTATCAGATGGCCTGTTAATAGGTGGCCACTTAATAGGGGTTCGACTGTATACATGTAGGAATGATCATCGCAGTTGTGAACACTACTTAAGAAGTAATGAAAATAAAGCCTGAAAAAATTCACGCTTGTACAGGAATCGAACCCATGACCTCTGTGATACCAGTGCAGTGTTCAAACAACTGAGCTAACAAGCCAACTGGGAGCTGGTCATTTTGTTGGTTCATAATATACCCATGAGTGATGAATACATGAGAACGAATATATGAAAATCATATGTTTGAACCGCCAACTGAGCTAATCAAAGGCTGTGCTCTAAGCAAAATTTTTGGGAGCCCAAAACCCTGAACCTTTGAAATTCAGGGTGCCCAGCAGAGTAATTTTCTATGAACACTAAGATTTTCTTGTCGCCCAAAAGCAAAAGTAAGTCACCAGGGCCCCCCGGGCACTGCTAGAGCACAGCCCTGTAACCGGTCGGTGGTCTGATCTAAACATTACTGTGAGTTACTGCACATGTTACTTCATACAAAAGGTTAAAAATTATCTACTCTTAGAAAGGGTATGGATAATATGCTACGTTGACAAAAACAATGATTCAGCGTGATGATAACAGGGGGGTGGGTATGACTGACAGACTGAAAGGTAACTGAGACAAAAATAATACATCCTCGCCTACTACTGCATAAATAATAATTACGGCTTTTTATTAATGGCCTCCGATCTATCATTATATTAGCAGGGTTATTGTTAAATTGAAATAATTTAAAACCAGTCAATCGGATCTTACAATCTTGTGGGTTATAAATAACTCAGAATTTCCGGCAATGAGAGAGAATGTTTCAAATGTTTTCACAGTATTTTTTTTTTTAAGATCTAACCTTCACCTCGTAAAAACACATTCCTTCTCCAATATATGTTGGTTTTGATTGAATCAATTAAGCTAAAGTAATAGTGGACTGAAGGCGGAATATTGTGTGTTTTAATGTTAGAAACTCTTCAACTCATTGAGAGCTCAAAGAACGAAGTATCAAGCCTGAATGGTGTCGAAGATGAAATTAATCGCTTCATGTTGACAAGTTGGCTCACGACATCCATATGATCCCTTCAGTTGATGTACAATTTACATCGTCTCACATTAACAGAAACAAGACGTTTACAAGTTTTCTTTACGCTTTACATTAAGGATTCTAAACTTGTTTTTAAGCGGTGTAAAGCGAACATATTGCCCTAAAGACGATGCTTTAATTCGAATTCAAGTGCAGCTCTTTGGATTTCAAGAAGCACAAAACAATGGATTTAAGCCAATAAATTTAAGCTTATAACATTTCATATTGCTCATGATCAACAGCTCATATGAATTTCCACTTAGCGCAGTCTTACAAACTTTTATCACGTATTCAGCTTTTAGGACTTTATTTGCCATGTTTTCAGCGTAATGTAAACAGTGTAAACCGTGAAGACAACATAAGGTTCGGCATGATTGCAAAAAAACCATCCACATGCCGTACAGTCGCACGGCTGCTTTAAATATGGCTTTTATAACAACATTTCCGATATGACATCCAAAACAACTTCCTGTGGATGAAATTCAGTACCTATGGACGTTTTAACAACTCGGAGCGTACTTACCAAATTAGAGTACGGAAAGACAAAACAGCAACCATTTATCTTTGATCAGATCGCGGCCGGCGCGCCAAAAATGACGCCTCCACTCAACTGACTGAATTGTTTGTTTAGACCAAGGCTTCGTCTGACCATCCAAAAAGAAGGCAGGGAACGTTCAATTATCCAAAACAACACAATTTTTCAAAGACGTAAGTGGATCGTTATCATGAACAATTACAACTGACCACAACAGCCCACCCAACTGTGAAAGAACAAACACACTGAAAACCACAACGCAGCTTCCGCGGAGTCTGTCACGAAATCACAGCTATGTAGCGTGACGCAAGTCACAGATGTGAGCGGGAACTTGAGTACCGACAACGTGACAAATTGTCCCTCGATTCTCACTTCCCTACCAGCGTTTCGCTGTTGTTGTTGTTGTTGTTTGTTTTGTTTTTTTTTTAATTTGTTTTCTTTTTCTATAGTTTGTTGTTGTTGTTCCTGCCTTTTCTCTCCCCTGGGACAAAAATTTCCGGCTGAGCCTCATTTGTGGAGTCCACCAAGTGGACTCCACAAATCCTTTGCAGGACTTGAAATTTTTGAATAAAGACTCTTAATCAAATCAGGAATCCAGTAAACAGCGAGCCTCGATCAGGAAAGACCCTACACCACGGCAAAGAACGGCGGAGCAACGAACTCCGGCCACACGGCGACCGAACCATTTGTTACGGCTTGGGTGTCTAAGGTCCGAGGACTAATTTATTACAAAGAGGCGAAACTTCATAATAGTCTCGAGTGTAAATTTGTGGATTTACGTTCTAAGAGCTACAAAAGAAATATAAATGGGCATTAATGACATACTGCTCCTGGGTATTAAACCCTGCGATGGGTTACTAGTTTCTTCATTCTATGGAACTGCGCCACGTTACTAAGCTGAAGCTTCAGTACCTCGCCTTACGTTAACCTCTTCACAGCTGAGAGTATCATACGTCACCATACAAAGCGCACTAACTTCTACATTTAACTATTTGTATTCAATATATGAGAAGCAGCGCAACTGTTTTAAACAGTTTTTATCACAAAGACTTGACCAAATGTAAATAAAAATGCACAAGATATACGACAATTAAATAACTCCACATTCCTTTACTGAAGGTTTGTAGAATTCCTCAAAAACTGGATGTAACCTACAAAAGCTTCAATGTCAGTGACAAGACACGTAAAATTTTCAAATTCTGTAACAGCTGCAAGCAGAAACCTGTCATACATAGACTCCTGCTGCGGACAATCACATCTAGGCATGCATTGGTTGGATGTATCCGGCTTGAGTATCAATACAGTTCTAGTCAGAGCTGGAGACAGCAGGACTGTTCGCACGCCTTTCCGCGTTTGAGGAGAAAAAGCCACTCAAGCTATGAGAATATACACGGAAATCCACAAGATGAGGGTCCGAAATGATCAACAGGTGAATTTCTTTTTGTCTAGTTACAGTAGCCTTGTGTACGTGCATTAGTGTATCATGTGAGTGTGTATGCAACACCTTGGCAATTCGCTAAAAGTGCTTCAAATTTAAAAACTTGACCAATCAGGGTATTTTGCCTGCTTCATATGACGAAATACGTCACGAACGTGACGAAGGGATTCAAAAGGAATCTGATTGGTCAATAAAAAGCGCGTGCACGCATCTCCTCTGTTACATCACAAAGGTAACAACGAATTTCTCCCAAAGAAGTGTAAAACGGCTTCAGTTTGTGTTTTAGAAAGAATGAATCCTTTTCATCCAACCCAGGAACTTGATACTTACAACTGATGGGACAAACTTTGAGAAGATATAAATCGGAAAGGACAGAGAAGGCGCGTTCTAAAAGGCAAGTACAACGTTTTGTCGATTCATCAACAAGTGATTTTCACAGCTTTACCGAGAGCATAACAATCGCCTCGCCATCCTATGAGAACTACAAATTTGCAATAAGCAAATGTCGAATATACCATCTGAGTGTAGAAAACAACTACACCTAGCCATGGAGATATTTTTACTGATTAGTTCTGTTGTGGAAAGTTTTCGTTTTTTGAAAAAGCTCCGGACGCTTATTAAATGCACAGTATCCTCTTCAAATTAGGGAAAAAAAAGCTATACACGAAACATGCGTCAAGAGGCACTAAGTAATTCACATAAACTAACCTAAAAATACAATCAGTAAAGACATCATTTCTTTCCCGTTGCCATTAATGCGGGAAAACTTACTCACAAACCGGCTAAGAAAAGACACTACCATTCCACTCACAGTATCAACTGAAGGAGGTCATGAAGGCGGGATTTAACTTGAATATCGCCTTTTAGTGGCTTAACATGGCTGTAATTGTACCACGTGTCCTTATATAGAAAACGGATTAGATCAATACATATTTTATAATACTAGCAAAACCTATAAAATCAAATCAAACATTTCTTGTGATACTTACAATGTAATTTATATGATTCAATGTACTAAATGTCATCTTCAATATATAGGGGAAACCAAACGTCGCCTTAAACTGACCGCTTTAATGAACATAGGCGGCCTATATCAACCCTGATAAATGATGAACAAAAGTTCAAAAATACTGCGTGGCACTAATACGGATGAAAGTGTTAAAAACAAAAGGTAGTGAAGTGCCAAAAAGTAGTTTGAAAGACAAACCATACGTTTCGGGCTTAGCCCTTCATCAGTGGTATGAAAATCATGATTTGATTTTAATTTGTGCGCGCGCGTGTAAGTCTCAAAAGAAAGAAAAGTTAATCAGTGTTCAGGCCGCGTGGTCGGGTAGTTCCCATCTTGAAGATAAATCGCATTTCCAAGCGTTTCCGGTGGATGTTATTGCCGGAACAAAGCTTGATACCACGAATCTCAGCGTCAGACAAAGCGTGGTTCAATCCATTAAAGTGCTTGCAGTTGTCCTACCGAAAATATCGCCGCATACCTGGATGAGGTGATGGCTCCCCTTGTTCGTGGACTTGGCACGTACGTCAAAGACACAAATCATGCACTTCAGATTTTTGATTCGTTTCGTTTCGACCGTGTTGACGACAAACAGTGCTTCATTTTTACAATGGACATTAAGTCGCTGTATACTGTTATACCCAATGACTGTGGTCTTAAGGCTTAAGCCCATTTTCTTGACAAACGACCAATACTTCAACCTGCTACATCCACCCTGATCCGCCTTGCCGAGCTTGTATTAACTCTGAATACATTCTCTTTTAATGGGGCCTTTTACCGACAAGTAGCGGGTGTAGCAATGGGAAGCAAAATGGGACCTAATTATGCCTGTCTGTTTGTCGGTTACATGGAAGAAGCCATCTTGTCCCATTATACAGGCTTTATTCCCCAGTTGCACAAGAGGTACATTGATGATGTCGTTGGTGCCGCATGCTGCGATCGTAAGGACCTTGAGGACTTCATTGAATATGTTTCTAACTTCCATCCTGCTCTCCAGTACACGCACACTATCTCGGAAACTTCCTTGCCTTTCCTTGACATCAACCTGCGTATCTCTAACAACCTTCTCCGAACGTCCGTTTACTACAAAGAAACAGACACACACAGGTATTTACATTATCAGTCCTCACACCCACGTGATACCAAGAACAGCCTTCCTTACAGCCAACTTCTTCGCCTGCGCCGCCTTTGTTCAGATGACAACGAATTCCGTCAGCACTAAAGCACAAGAGATGGTTGGTTTCTTCCAGGAGCGGGGCTACCCCTCTGACCCTCTACGTGAAGATCTGCGGAAAATCAACAACATTAACCGACTTGACACCATCTACAGCCATAACGAGGACAACAGCCAAGCTGGGAGGATACCACTGGTACTTACATATCACCCACTCAATGAGAAAATCAAAAAAATCCTGCTTCACAACTTCTACATTCTTAGCAACGATCCAGAAACCAGACGGATGTTTACTGATGCCCCTCTTGTAGCATATCGTCGGGATCGCAACATAAGGAACGCGTTGGTGCACACCACTGTTGGAAGTCAATCCGCAGTTCCCGCTGGTACCGTTCCTTGCGACCACCCAAGATGCCGTACTTGCCAACAGGTTACCTCCTCAACAACTGTTAACGGTCCTAATTGTTCTATCAAGATCAAAGAACATTTTAGCTGTCAGACCAACAACTTGATTTACTGCATCTCATGCCGTCGTTTTTCAGCCCTCTACATCGGAGAAACCGGTCGAACCCTACGAGAACGTTTCGGAGAACATCTCAGAAGCATTCAGAAAAAATCTACCGGTTTTCCTGTTGCTGAGTACTTTAATGGATTGAACCACGCTTTGTCTGACGCTGAGATTCGTGGTATCAAGCTTTGCTCCGGCAATAACATCCACCGGAAACGCTTGGAAATGCGATTTATCTTCAAGATGGGAACTACCCGACCACGCGGCCTGAACATTAACTTTTCTTTCTTTTGAGACTTACACGCGCGCGCACATTTTTTTGCGTGTGCTTTTTTAAAAATCAACCGTTGTCTTTCCTCACGCATTGGTTGTTGTCGTGCGCAACTTTAAATCGTTTTCATACCACTGATGAAGGGCTAAGCCCGAAACGTATGGTTTGTCTTTCAAACTACTTTTTGGCACTTCACTACCTTTTGTTTTTAACACTATTATCAACCCTTCAAGTTGTAATCCCACTGCGGTCTCCGAACACTTTCTTGCCGGTGATCATACTATCAGTGATCATATGGTCCTGATACCTCTCGAACAATTGTATACCAAACGTGATTCCATTAGAAAGGCTCGCGAGGCATTTCTTATTCAGTTAGGTAAAACATTAGAACCTGCAGGTCTTAACAAACGCGATGAAATGTAATATTAAGTTTTCTGGCTTTATTCTAATTCTTTTTCTGTATTATTTAAATATTATATCATTTTAGTTGCCTTGTTATTTTCCTGTAGCTTTGACACATCACGTACTATTTCATGTCATTTCCGGTAAACATAAATGCCATGTAAACTCGCGTTTTCCTTCAATAAACCTGAAGAAGGCTGGTGTTGGCCGGCCGAAATATCGTACTTTACACGTTGTTTGACCAGCCCTTGCAATATTTCCCTACATTTTATTATTTTTTTGCCTGGTCACGATCTATCTTTAATCCAATTGGAATTTGAAGTTAGAAATTAATGGACGGACACCAAACAGTTCCCCAGCAACCTGCAGTGCCCTTGTGGGGTGTCAACAGTCTGGTGGTGTTTCAAAACATTTTTTGAACATTTCAATCCCTTCTTTAAACTCCTTAAAATTTCACTCAAGTCCCACCTTAAGCTTCCAGATGAATGTTTTTCTTTGTTTTGGGTTTATAATGTGTCACGTTTGTTTAAACAGAAGGCTGATACACCATTTGCTGGAACTGGGAGAATACATTGAACTTCTTAAGGTAGAACGTGAGCATCTTGAAAATAGGTGAGTTTATAAATCACCATAATTGTCGATATGCGGTCAAATCTCTCTTGAAACTGAGCCCTGGGCTGGCTAAACCAACTGACATAATTCAGGGGGGCTTACTCGCAGGCTTCTGTAGACTTGAAGGGTGGAATTCAGGAGCGTTCGTTACCAAGATAGAGAGCTATAGCTAGAGGGTGTCTGGGCAGAAAGATCAAAGGGCAGAATTAACCAACTGATCATAATTTTTCTAATATCCGTGTGTTTTCGCCCTACAACAAATACGATAATCATTTTGCACCTCATTGATTATGAAACTGAATTACGAAATTATGAAATGGTCACCAAAAGATTCAAATTCTTCAACTATGCAAACAGCGTACTATTATCTTTATTTGCTATCTTCCTGCAGGGTAATTGATCAGGATCAAGCTCCTCACTTAGAATCAAAATCGTCTGGAGAAGCTTGTCTAACGACTAGGACGGATGATGTATACACTTGCAAAGACAGAGAATCTTTGAAGAGAGAAATCACCATGCAGGAAAATTCACTGTATGCCACAAAGAAAACATATGAATCACTGAAAAAAGATTTGAGGTTGGTACTCATTTCAGAATTACGCACTCTTTTTACGGTCATCCAACTCCCGCTAAAACCCTCTTTTATTAATCAGACACAGATTGCTTTGGCTCTCTTACACAAACTACTAATACTGGGCCCTTTGCCCTTCTAGTGGAACCACAGGGTCACCAATCATATGCCTGTTGGTTTTTTTCTTTCCTTTAATAGTCTTTCAAAAACCTTATAGATATGTTGAGATCAAAGGAAACTCAAAACCAACATATCAGTTTTGTTTACAATAATTATTGCTTTTTTTATTTTACATGACAATTAGCTGTTCGACGAACGCTGGAACCAAAAATTAAAACGTTCAATACCCGTGTTTACATGTAAATAAATTGTTTGTTTTCTACTTGATCAAAACCTTAAAAAGGTGGTCTCTGACGGCAGATGGTCGTGATTGAAATGGACACCAATTTTTTCAAGTTATAACTCTAGATTATGTTGTAGAAAATAGCTACGACAGATCATTTCTGTTCCCCCGTGAAAAATTACCTCTTTTTGGTGTTTTAGGAACGTATTTGGCGCGACAAAAGGTGCTTGAGGGCAGTTAATTTTAATTCCACTCGCGTTTTGGATTTTTTCACCTTTTGTTTGTATGTTCTGTCAACTTTTGGGTCGGGATGGCATTCCTTAGATCTTCCAGATCATAATGATACAAGAGCAGCTCTGTGACATAAACCTTTCCAAAAACTAAAACTGAAATTAAACTAAACTGTCCAGCTAATCGTCCTTGTAAAATACAGCAAGGACGCAGATCAACAAGATCGAACCGAAAGCATACACAAAGTTCCCCTGGTAGCCGCTATACGGTCCATGTATGACCTTGGAGCACAGCCTACAGCCACTGATGAGCTCGAATAAGCCGTATGTTGGTTTTTGATGAGTGAGAAAAACCGGAGTACCTCGAAGCAGCCCACTTAAGCACTTATAGCGTCATCCGGGAATCGAACCCGGGCCACATTGGTGGGAGGCCAGCGCTCTCACCACTGCGCCATCCCTGCTCTTATCTCTCAAAGTAAACCTATTATCTTTAACGGACTTTTCTTATTTGTGCTTTTGAACACGTTTAACGACGGAAAGTAGCTAGTCCATTTTCTAGAATTTTGCAACTGAAAATTTGGGCTAGGTGGAAAGTGTCTTTGGTGTTGGGAACTAGTTTGTGCTTCCGCTGTGACCACAGAAGTCTTTTGTGTGACGTCATACTGTAATCACCATCCTCGTTCCCAGTGTCCTCTCTATTCTTCTTTCAAGAAAGGAAGAAAGAGTGCTGTAAATGTTGTAGGTCGGTCATGAATAGTAGAGTCAGAAGACAAAGGAATTTCATTTCAACCTAAGTTAAAGTCGTTTTGACCTACAACAAACACCACACATACAACTCGCAGAAACGTTCTCACCACCAAGCGTTACATACCCTATTGAATGCAATCATTTAAAAAATATATATTCGTTCCTTTATAGCCGTCTACTAAAGGAGAAGCGTGACCTTCAGAGAAAGAATTCTAGCGATCAGTCACGGTTGGCAGTGTCAAAGAAAGACTCAAGGTTTTTCAGGAGATTCGGCGCAAAAAGGGAAATCCAAAGGACACCTGGAAAGTGTCGTCACTTCCTAATCTTTATTGCACGAAGTTTCCAAGCAAAGCAAAGCAAAAAGTGTAGAAAATCCTGATCAATTTGCTGTCCTTTCGTGATTCTATGTATAGCGAGCAAACTATCTTATAATGATGATGATTCGTATTAAAATTACGACAAATATCATGTGTTGTTTAAATTCCTCAGTAAACTAACAGTACTTGGACAGTTGGACAGCGCGGAGGAAGGGAAAAGGAATCGAGCGCCTGCAGCAATACCATTGTTTCAACCATTCCGCCGCTTAATTAATATGTAAATTTGAGACATCTAAATTTGAGACCAAACGGGACGAAAAATACGAAAGAAACAATGATACTGTTGCAGGCGCTCCATTTTCTCTTATTCCGCGCTCCCCTTACTTCTTTGTGCGCCCATTCCCACTTTCCTTTCCCTTTCTAGCGCCTACCACCCTGGCTAACTCCTCTGACGAAGGGCTAACACTCGAAACATCAGCTTTTTGAATCCCTGTACGATGGTCAATTTACATTAGCAACTCCGTTGATAAACCAAATTTTCGTGTTTTACTCCCTCACCGCCGCAGCACCACAGTTTCTTTAGAAATTAACCCCCTTAACTCCAACATGGCCGAAAGTAGACGGTGAACTCGAAGCATGCGCGGCTAAACCGGAGGTCCGACAACAACCAAGAGTCACTAGTTTAAAAACTGCTGGTTACCAGAAACAAACACTGGGTACAGGGTATAGAAGTTTCTATTGTGATAATTATGTCTGATTGTGTTGTCCCAAAACGACAATCTTTCGTCAGTTCACAATGTTTTTTCTTTTATGTCACAATGTTTTCAGGCTCTTTCCACCACTGATCCAAATTCAGACGTTTCGAGCGTCAGAACGAGTTAAAGAATATTTGTCGAGTAGCTTATATTAGAAGTAGCGGGGCTACGCTATAGTTGCGGAAAACGAATAAATTAGCCGAATCCAAAGAGTTCTTTGTTTCCGAAGGAAATTAAGCGTCCCTCTTCGGAAGATATTTTTTTTTTCTACGGTACATGGCCTCAGACTGCCATGTATTGGGGAAAATCGCTGGGCAGGTTGAATTGTCGACCGAGCGACTGGTTTCGATGTGTCTTAGTCGTTTGTTTCAAAATGACGAAGGTGTTCATGCGGTCACCCAGTCTTCCTTGGAGCTTTTCGCATAAGCTACATTTTATTCAGCAGATATAGCATTAGCGGAGGTACATGTGTATCAGTCAGTAATTTCAATCGATTATTAAGGTCCCGATATTTTGCCTGTGTTGAAAATGAAGGACACGTTTTGCATCGTGAGACCGCGCATTCAAAGTACTGGGTTGATCGCCACGGGTTTGAAGAAAATTGTCGATGTTTTTGTCGCGTCGGAATAAAACCAGTGGTGGCTGTTAAAATATTCTACCAGTTTCAGGATCATTTTGAAGTTTGTCGGAATGATATTTTTAACTACATCATCATGTGGATGAAAATTAACTGGGAATCTCTCGTTCTTTTCCCTCTGTGACGTTTGTGGTGCTGACTATTGAACCGGCAACTTCTTGGGCGCGATATCAACCCGTGATGACAATAGAGTCAGGACAGCCGCGTGTTTGCAACATCTGGCACATTTCCTCTTTTCTGTTGGTAAAGTTAGAGGAAGATTTAGCGGAGTCAGGATTGCCGATCTTACTACAGAACCTTAGTGGAGGCTTCGAAATATGGATTTCTATAAACTGTTTTACTCCATTTGTTTTGGACGAAACTTGACAAAAACCGTCGTTTACGTTTGGTCTTGCGACAGTAGCATATTAATTTGATGCTTCCTTTGGCTTTGCAGGTCTAGTTTAGATTTAATTTGTTTCTTTCGATCTTTTATGAGTTGAATTCTCGCCACTGTCGCCGAGAAAGAAAAAACACTTTGCCAGATAAGTGCATCGAAAATCGTAATTAAGGCAATTAGGAACTTCACAACAATCTTTATATACAGCTAGTACGCATGCGTGTTGTCATACCTAAACAAGTTTTATTTGTCCCACGTGGCTCCCGGTCTCTTGTTCAATATACCACCACTCAACATCTGTATGGTTAACTCTGGTTTTCCTTCAACACGCATAAATCTTTCGCCTTTTACTAAAGATTTCCGTGGAGGAGAACAGCTGAATGAGTCTATAACAAATTTTTCGTCGCCCTGCCTATCGGCGGGGCCCCTCACCAAAACATAGTGATTGCATGTATTACAGTAAGTACAGTAACTTTAGGATGTCTGTTTGGGAGACCAGCAACTGTGTTCCTTTTTCATGGTAATCTAGCGACACGTACTAAAGACATGATCCCAAGAATCGAACTTCTTCCTAAGTCACCGTTAACGTCAGCCATATTTCAGTCCATCTGGATTTCTTCAAAAAGTCGATAAGTCTTTCGGCTTTCACTGAAAATTTATCTCGAGGAGGACAACAAATCTAAAACAAACAACAACAACAGAAGGATACCGCATTTTAACGTTTGATCTCCCGACAGTTGGTATAATAAGTTTTGTATTTCCTCTGGAAACACGAATTTATGAGTTGAATTCTCGCTAATATCGCCCCGGCTTCCAAAAACAAACAAACGAACAACTGCATCCAATGACTGCATCAAAATCTTAAGACTTCACAACAGTGCTACAAAGAGGCCTTTGTATAAAGACAATACGCATGCGGTTTGTGATGCATAAGCAAGTTATTTGTCCCACGACGCCCACTGCGTTGTTAACTCTGGTTTTCCTTAAAGCCGTATAAATCTTTCGCCTTTTACTAAAGATTTCCGTGGAGGATAACAACTGAATGAGTCTTGCGGCAGGGCCCTTTTCCAAGTAAGAGTGGTTATAACGCAGTACGTACAAGTGTTAGAAACTAAGAGTCCCCCCCTTACAAATTCCTTTGTATATGGATTCAGGAAAACCTCAAATGGACTGAGCATGTGGCAAAGACCGTATCATCGTGCTTTGCAGTCCTGTCTGCAATCAAGAAGATTAGAAACATGGCGCCCAAACCTTTAAAGAAGCAATTGGTTGAGGCATTGGTTGAGGCAATGACATTGCATGTAGTGTATCCTCTACCGCAGTACCTTGAAGTGACATTACAGCGAGTTCAAAAATGCGCCGCAAGTTTTTTTAACAACCGTTATGCAAAAATGGCTGAAGTTATCGGATTAGGATGGCTCCTTGTAAAGGAAAGAACCGAATTGCATCTGTTAAGGACAACCCACAGAACATTATATGATACTCACTGGCCGAACTATTTAAGTCTGCAGAGACATCAAACTACTAGGAATCTATTATTATTATCATCATCATCATCATCATCATCATCATCATCATCATCATTATTATTATTATTATTATTATTATTATTATTATTATTATTTGAGGCTGGTGTCTCTTTCAGAGACCAGCAATTATGTTTCCCCTATTCATGGTGCACTGGCTACACGTACTATAAACATGATCTGAACCAAATTATTTCTGCTCGTGTCTTCCTACATCGCCTTTTTAGTCTGAGTCTTTCGCCTTTCACTGAAAATTTATGTAGAAGAGGAGAACAAATCTAAAGAAACAACAGAAGGATCGCGTCTTAGCGTCTCCTCTCCCAGCAGTTGGTATAATTAGTATTGGGTTTGCTCTGGCTTTTCAAAGTCAAGGTAAGCTTTTATCCTTTTTTAGTTGAATCTTCGTTACTATCACCACAAAACAAAAAATCGTCACCAAACGACTGCATCAGAATCTGAAGTAAGGTAATTACGAACTTCACAACACGCATGCGTTTTGTGATCATAAGCAAGTTCGTTTGTCCCACAAGGCTCCACGCATTATGTTAAATATACGTCCATTCAACATCTGCTTAATTAACTCTGGTTTTCCTTCAACACGCATAAATCTTTCGCCTTTTACTAAAGATTTCCGTGGAGGAAAACAAGTGAATGAGTCTATAGACTAATTTTTTGTCGCCCTGCCTTATGGCGGGGCTCCTTACCAACTAAGAGTAGATTGAACGCACCAGGACGGTAAACAGCAATGTGCTGCGTCCTTCTTTGACACAACAGGATTAAATAGGTTTTCTGTTTTAATCCCGAATCCTTTATGCGTGTTGTGATGTTCTGGCAACGCCAACTTAATGAGTCCATCCTGCGTTTTGTGTTTAATGATTTAATAGCCTGTTTGAAGATTTATTACAGGATACAACTGCTGCCATTAATTTTTTGTTCGCTCTTGCATTGGCCACGCTTGTCAGTAGAGAGCGTTGCAACAAACCAGACGCGTAAGCTTTGTTTCTAGGAAACATGGCCTTGAATTCGGCATATTATGGGATGTGCTCCGATCTCAGATCGCAGAACTTTGGTTTCCATATGGTCGCACGATCGCAATTGATCGCAGACGATCAAAGAAGATAGAACATGGTTCTATCTTCTGCGATCGTCTGTGATCACCATCGCAGCGGTGTTTCCATATGATCGCAGAGATATGCGATCTGCGATCAGTTGCGATTGTGCGATCATATGGAAACCAGGTTTCAATTAAAATAAGACAGACACTAATAGGTCCACAAAACTGGGAAGAAAACACAAAAACAACAACACAACAACAGCAAAACAGTCGACTTAGAAGTGACACGTTTTGGTTCAAACAGCAGATGTAAAACATGTAATTAAGTCCTCAGCAAAGGTTTGGCGAAGAAATCGTCACCACAAACCCGATTGAAAGTGAATCAGTGAGGGAAATTTTCCCTTCAGGTAAGGTGATGGCTGAGAGCCGTTCAATAGTAAGACTTGCCTTGAGAAGACTGCTGCGCTTGACTACTCGACGAAAGCTACTCTTCCCAAAAGATGACTTGACATAAGAATACACTATAAATTTTTTACTGTTCAAGGGAACAATTTATAAACGAAAACAAAAAAGTCCTAGCTTCAACAAACGCAACTGATATGAACGCAAGCATGAGGCCTTAGACTTTTTTGTCGCCCTGCTTTCAGGCGGAACTCATCATCGAACGAGAGTAATTGTATCACATGCAGTACGCACAATTATTTCAGGCTGATGTCTCTTTGAGAGACCAGCGTTTATGCTTTTCCCTTTCGTGGTGCTCTAGCGACACGTGCTATAAACATCTTCTGAACCCATCTACTTCTTCCTTGTTTATTCCTATGCTACCTCAACGTCAGCCTATCATGGTCCGTCTGGATTTCTTCAAAACTAGATACTAAGTCACTCGCTTTTCTCTATGAGAAAATTTGGGTAGAGGAGGAGAACAACTCTGAAGAAACAACGGATCGCGTCTTAACGTTTGATCTCCCGACAGTTCGTCAAATTGTTGTCAGTGTTGATAACAATCGTATAATCGGCGTTCGTATAATCGTTGTCGGTTTCTATCAGTGGCAACGGTTTATGTACCAGTGTGCACTACAAACCCACCGATTCTCAGTTATTTGTTGTATTCATCTTCACATTCATCTCATGACAAAAACGCCATTCCCTATTCTCAATTTCTTAGACTTCCACGTCTATGTAGTGATGACTCTGATCTTTCCAACAAATCAGAGGAAATGTGCCAGTTCTTCGAGAAACGCGGCTATCCTGATTCTGTGGTTCAATCGGGCCATCACCGCGCCCAGCAAATTGATCAACAGTCAGCTCTACAGACGTCAAAAAAGGAAAAGAATGACAGAATTCCATTCACCCTCACATTTCACCCTCATAATAACCCAGTTAAAGCCATCATTCTTAATAACCTTAAAATACTGGAAAATGATCCAGAAACTTCTAGAATCTTTTCGCAACCACCACTGATTTCATTCAAACGCGACAAAAGTGTAGGTAACTTTCTAGTCAGAAGCGCATTCAAAACAGCTGAACAACCTGGCACCTTTAATGCGCGCTCTCGCAATGCAAGACTTGTCCTTTCATTCAAAACACTGACAAAATATCGGGCCCTAAGCGGTCTGTTAAGATCACTGATCGTTTCACGTGTACTTCCGCAAATGTTATCTATTGCATAACCTGTACATTATGCAAAAAGTTATACATCGGCGAAACAGGAAGACGACTAGGTGACCAATTCCGAGAACATCAACGTGATGTTGAGAAAGATGACAAAGATGCATCCAAACCAGTCGCTCGGCATTTTAATCTCCCTAGCCATTCCAAACAGCACATGTCGATCTCCGGCCTTTCCCTATATTACGGCTTTCCGTGGTACCTTCAAGGTACCACGGAGAGCCGTTAAAATTTCGAGCAAAAATTTATCTTTCAAATCGGTACTCTTAAGCCGGTTACAGACGAGCAAGTTTTCCTTGACAAGTTTTGACTTGACAAACTTTATTTGCTGGTGTGTAAAGAAAAACTTGTCAAGTTTATCCTTGACAAGCGCACTTGTTCAAAAACTAGCATACTAGTTTAAGCCGGTTACAGACGAGCAAGTTTTCCTTGACAAGTTTTGACTTGTCAAACTTTATTTGCTGGTGTGTAAAGAAAAACTTGTCAAGTTTTTCCTTGACAAGTGCACTTGTTCAAAAACTAGCATGCTAGTTTTTGAACAAGTGCACTTGTCAAGGAAAAACTTGACACATCGCAGAACTTGCTCGTCTGTACGGGTCAACAAGGAAAACTTGTCAAAAAAATTGCCGTCCGCTGTGTAATTGAATTGCTGGCTACAGTGAATATTTGTCAAAGAAAATTTGTTCATTCGTTCACACCAGCAAATAAAACTTGTTAAGACAAAACTTGCCAAAAAAAACTTGTCGCTCATAAACACGAGCAAATAAAAATTGCCAATGACACTTGTCAAGGAAAACTTGCTCGTCTGTAACCGGCTTTATGAACAAGCGCACTTGTCAAGGATAAACTTGACACGTTGTAGAACTTGCTCGTCTGTACGGGTCAACAAGGAAAACTTGTCAAGAAAATTGTCGTCCGCTGTGTTATTGAATACTGGCTACATGAGCAAATGAAAATTGTCAAGGAAAACTTGCTCGTCTGTAACCGGCTTTAATCCCCATGGTATAAGCGAGCGCTTTTCATTCAATTAATTTATTCCTGTTTTTCACGTTACCGTGTTACCACCAATAGCGTAGCTCCATTTCTGTATATAAACCGTACACAACCCACAATTCCTAGATTCGCTCCGACGAAGACCTAACGCTCGACACGTCAGCTAATCGAATCCCTGTACGGTGGCCAATTTACATTATTAACTCCGTTGATAAACCAAATTAATCGGTGTTGTGCTTCCTCTGGCTTTTCAATGACGGAGAAAGTGCTATCCTTTTCAACCGCAATGAGTTGAACTCTCACTACTATCGCCAAACAACAAAGAAACGTCGCCAAACAACTGCACCAAAATCTGAAATGAGGTAATTCTGAACTTCACAACAGTCTTCTTATAGAGCCAATACGCATGCGTTTTGTGAAGCATAAGCAAGTTACCGGTATTTTTATCCCACGTGGCTACCCGCATCTTGATAGATATAGCTCCATTCAACACTACATTCGATAACTCTGGTTTTCCTTCAACACGCATAAATCTTTCGCCTTTTACTAAAGATTTCCGTGGAGGAGAACAGCTGAATGAGTCTATACACTAATATTTTGTCGCCCTGCCTTTCGGCGGGGCTCCTCACCGAGCAATAGTGGTGGCGTTACAGTACATGTAATTTTTTCAGTTTGTTCTCCTTTCATGGTGCTCTTAGCGACACGTCTGTACATATGATCTGAACCGAACTTTTTCTGCCTCGTTTCTTCCTACGTCGTCTTTAAAGCCATATTTCAGTCCGCACGGATTTCTTCAAAATAGATAAGCATTTTGCCATTCACTGAAATTTTACGAAGAGGAGGACAACAAATCTAAAAAACAACAGAAGGACCGCCTTGTAATGTTTGATCTCCCGACACCAGTTGGAGTATAATTGGTTTTCTGAGTTCTTTGGTTGGGTTTTGCACTTTTTCGCTCCACAAAACAAAGCCAACAACAAACAAAAAACGTCGCCAAATGACTGCATCAAAATCTAAAGTGAGGGAATCAGGAACTTCACAACAGTGCTACAAAGGATCCTTTCTAGAAAGCCTATACGCATGCGTTTTGTGATTCATAAGCATGTTTTATTTGTCCCAAAAGGCTCTCCGCGTCATGTTAAATATAGCCCCATTCATGATCTTCCCCATTAACTCTAGTTTTCCTTCAACACGCATAAATCTTTCGCCTTTTACTAAGGATTTCCGTGGAGGAGAACAGCTGAATGAGTCTATAGAATAATTATTTGACGCACTACCTTTCGGCGGGGCTCTTCACCTACAAAGAGTTGATATGACCTGCTCTGTCCAAGTTCTATCGCGCTACAGGATTAAATTGAATCTCAAATCTTTTTTGTGTTACTGATGCTCTGGCAACGCCCGCCATTTGATCTGAAGGAAACTGTTTCCCGCTTATGTCCGGAGAAGAGAAGGAAACAACACAAATGAATTGCCGTCACCTTGCTTAAATTTCAGCGGGTTGCCGCTGAAAGGGAAAAAAACAGTTGAGTTAGAGAGCACGAAGCTCGTTCGATTTGGAAATTTGGTCATCCAAATGAAGCGTTTTAATCCAAAATAAGACATCTAAACATTACAGTATAATAAGCCTAAAGCAAAGGTCTGGCAAAGAAATCGAGGTCACGAAGCCGATTGAAGGGGAACCCTTGAGGGAAATCTAGAACGACATAATCGTGCACAAGTAACGGCCACTTCAGCGCAGGTATCTCTTTGCAAATCCACTTAGATCTACATTCCTATTCCACTCTCAGTTTTGATGAATTTCATTGACTCGCTTTGACTTCTGTTTTCTCATTTTTGATGAATTTGATTGACTCGTTTGGACTTGTGTTTGCTCTCATTTATTGATATTTCAGTCATCATATCAGCAAGGTAAACCGCTCTCTAGAATTTGAGTTCACTATTGTGACAACTATTCCCCACAGCTAGTTATGCATAACAAACATGTATTTTCACATTTCAAGCATTAAACTCGGCAGAGTCCTGCGTTGTATTCTTTACTTAACAGCAGTTACGCATGCGTGGTAGGAGTTCGAAATGCAATACAAATCTACCACATGATTCCTGACAATATGTTCCATATTTGACCATTCCAACCACTGACAGGCACTCTGGTTTTCCTTCCACACGCAACAAATCTTTCGCCTTTTACTAAAGATTTCCGTGGAGGAGAACAACTGAATGAGTCTATAGACTAATTTTTCGTCGCCCTGCCTTTCGGCGGGGCTCTTCACTGCACAACATTAGCTACGATGTGCTGGCGTCCTTCGCAGCACTGATTAAATATGTTTTCTATTTGAATCCCAAATCCTTTATGTGTTGCGTCGCGTTTAACTTGACATTAGCCCATTTCAGGTCGTCTGGATGTTTCGTAACAAATAGGTCTAAGGGCCTGTTCACATGGAGGCGGGGGACCCCAAGTAGGTGAGGTACCCCGCCTCGGTGGGGTTACCAATCTCTCCATACAATCTCTCTTTATTTCTCGATCGCGTTCACATGGGAGGTGGGGTACCTCACCGAGGCGGGTTGCCCGGTCAGCCAGGGCGGGTAACCCGCTTAGCTGGGGTGAGTTTTCTCCATGTGAATGCTGGAGGTGGGGTGGGGTGATGTTCATCCGGGCAATTGTCTTTGAATTCTTTGTTAATATACGTACTTAGCGACCACGCGATAGCATTTTAAACCTCACCCCAGCGCCCCGGGGTTGCATGTGAAAGTCAGCTTTTTTTTACCACGGCTAGATGGGGTACCTCACTTTGCTGGGGTTCCCCACCGCCATGTGAACAGGCCCTAACCAAAACTGTTGTTTGATCGCAACAACGTGATTAAAAGATAGTCGATAAGACAATATCATAGCTCAGTTGGTTAGAGCATCGCACCGGTATCGCGAGGTCACGGGTTCAAGCCCCGTTGAAGTCCTGAATTTTTTTCAGGCTTCTTTTCGCAATTGTATAAATTGCGTTCACAACTGCCAGGATCATTCTTCATTTGATTTCATTTCCGCAGTTCATATATGATTCATTTCATATATCATTCACAAGACAATATCTGCCATCAAATAATCACATCACCTTATTTCATCTCGGATTTATAAGAGTAGCTGTATAGCTAATTTCTCCATGTCGCTTTCAGTAGCTCCTACGGCCTATTTAACAGTTTGAGGACACTGGCTCCATTTTAAGACCTGTTTCGATAACACGTCTGAGCTAGCAACCTGTAGCTGAACTCGTTTAAAACTAACATAATTTTTGTATGCTGGTTGGCCACCAGGGAAGCAACGAAAGGCAAATAATAAAGATAATATTCGTTCGATTTCGAAAATACGTAGCCTTGCTTACCCCTGTAGGTACTGGCACACGTTTTGTGGTTTCCCTCCTGTCAGTTTCTAGAAACAGCATTTATCTGGGACAGCACGTGAACTGCACGTGGATGAAGCTCCACGTGCTTTACAGAGAGCTCTAAGGTGTGTCTACAACAAACGGGTGCCCCTTCATGGTGATGATGACTACGGCTTAATACGGCTTACGGCTTAAAACAATCGTCGCCTACAGGACATTGCCATATTAATTTTTAATATGTTACCAGGATATATAAGTGATTTGTTCGTCGTACGTAATAATGTGAAGTGCTTAAGAGGCACTTACAAGCTCGTCGTCCCACGTAAGAAAACTGCAAACTTTGGCTTAAAATCTACAACTTTTATTGGTGCCAAAGTGGGGAATTCTTTACCGGATGAATTACATTCAACGACAATCATTAAGGAATTTAAGAATGCTGTAAGAGAGCTACATTTGTACTGAATGTACAGTTTACTATGATTTTTTTCCCACTTTAATAATATTAAGATTTAGGATTGTTTATTTATTGATATAGTTAGAATGTTAGTCACTAATTGATCATGTAATTTTTGATATTTTTATACTTTCTCGGCATCTTAGCATGTATTGCTAGGGGCCTAAACAGCCTCATCAACCCGAGTTGAAAAAAAGTTACCTACCTACCTACAGACCAGTGTTACGTGGCATACTTGACAAAAATTACTGAGAATCCTCGACGAGACTGTAGATTATGGTGTTTGCCAAAATAACCTTTTTCTTTGAGGTAACTGATCTGATTTATTGCTGATATACGGACATCTGTGGTATGTGGGATTTTTCGAAATCCCCGGCGACGTGCAGAGACACTGTTATCGAGAACAGTCTCAAGATCACAACGCGAAAAAAACTGAATATATCGACCTGTTTTCTTACAACTTTCCTCCTGAGTGAGACAGATCAATCCTCCAATGAAAGCCTGCACTTCTTTAAACTAGTTTCGGGTTTCCATTGAAAACTTCCCAACACGGTAAACTGTGAAAACACTCATAATATTAAACTAATGAATTTTAGTTGTTCTTCGGCTTTTGTCGTTTAGTGATTGTAAACCTATATATATGACCGGGCTAATTGGAGACCGTTTTTTCTCCTCCTCAAACCCTTTGGCTTTTTTCCGATGCTTAAGAGAAAGGTTGGGTAAAAAGGTCACAAAACCGACTCAAAAGAGAACGGATTTTAAATAAATAAGCGCGATCTACACGTTGCGGGGTCTTTATGCATCGCATTATTAGTTCAAGGTTACGAAAGCCAGATGTTGTAACAATCAAGGGTCATCAAGGTCACAGATCATGAAGCAATTAAAACAGACCCTTCAGAAATCCGCAAAGAACAACATCAAATTGAACACCTTTCCGGCGCAAAAGCTCTTGGGTATCAGTACAAGCCGCATGAGGTCGAGATAAACTACTTTCAGATGTTAGATTAGATTAGATTAGCCATTTATTGAACACATCCCCATCTGAGGCTTTTCAGTGATCAAGTAAGATTACAA